>JAEQBH010007437.1:0-130713 GCA_016808115.1 Tetrastigma voinierianum | reverse complement strand
GGTGTCTCCCTTCATGTGGATACCATTAGAGACGAACCTAGGACTTGGTTCATTTTGAGCTGCTACAAATCCATCATTTGAAGGATTCATTCTGATTTTCATCTTTGGAAGGTATAAAACTTGAGGTCCTTCTTTGTTCAAACCATTTTGGATGCTACAAGGGGTCCTTAGGTTGGATTTTTATTGTATTATTTGTGTTTATGCTGCTTCTTGGCATGTGTTGCCATGGAGAAAAACCAACATTTTGGGTTTTATCTTAAGAGACCTATATCAATAAAGTTCTTGAGAATTTTAACATAAAAAATTGTTCACCAAGTGTAGCACCCATTGTGAAGGGTGACAAATTCGATTTGAATCAGTGCCTTAAAATTGTTTTCGAACCCAAACACATGAAAAACATTTTGTATGCTTCAAATGTTGGAAGTCTGGTGTATGCTCATGTACTAGACGTGACATTGCATTTGCTATTGGGGTGTTAGGAAGTTATCAAAGTAACCAAAGTGTTGATCACTGGACAGCTGCAAAGAAGGTGATGAGATACCTTCAAGGAACAAAGGATTATAAGCTTATGTATAGACGAGTGGACAATTTGGAGGTGATTGACACCTCCGATGTAAACTTTGATGGCTATGATGATTCTCAAAAATCAACGTTCAGTTATATTTTCATGGTAGCTGATGGAGCTATATCTTGGAGAAGTGCAAGGCAGACCTTGATTGCCATTGCAATTATGGAAGCTGTTGAAATATATGGACAAAGTCTGACATCGGCCTGCACCGGGAGCACGAGAGCATAACCGAAAGTCGATTGATAAAAAATTCGGGAAAATATTGGGAAAATCGCCGATATTTCGGAAAAATATAAGAAAATGTCGATATTTCAGCTAAATATCGAGCTTGTACGTGGCATGTGTGGGTTAGAATTTCCGGCATAAAATCGGTGATATCAACGATATATATTTGATATTTTGCCGATTTTTTCAAAACATAAGTCATGCCTTTAACTTCTTGACCAGCGATCTAACAACCCAAATTTGTTCATACTTTGATCCAATGGTCTAGATTTCGTCTGCTTTTTTAAAAGCATCCAACGGCTATATTTTGATCAAACTGTTGATTTTAAATCTGAAGCTTGATCTAACGGCTCAAATTGATTTCCAACGAATATATAATGATCCAACGGTTAGAATTAAATCACAACGGTTTTTTGATAATCCAATGACAATTTTAACTCCAAAATATTTTATAAATACCCCTAAAATCATATAATTTAGTGATTCATCAAATGAGGGCAACGTATTTCCTCCTTATACAATGAGTTATAGTCAACTTTCTTTAATCCTTCAGGTTCCATTGGTGAAGAATATGAAATGATTAACTATCCTTATGATTCATAAATGTCATTCAAAATTTCATATCAAATGCAACTAGGATTTCAAACGAGCATATGGGTGTACCCCGAGTTTCCTATCCATGGAAAGGTTGTGGGTAAGAGTCAAGACATTTATGCATGACATGTTCAAAGTTACAATCAATATTATCGGAACACCATGTCTTGCTATGAATATTGTCTTCAAGATAAAGACTTTTCATCAAACAAACGTGAATGGTTCTACACGATTTTCATTTTGGTTTTAAAAGTATTGTAATGTAATTTCTCAATAAATTATAATGAATATCCTCTTTAACAAATGTATATTTGTTTATTTATATTTTTTTTATAGTTCAACAAAGTATTTCCATGAATTTCAAAGTATTTTTGTTAATTTTTGCTTTACCGATATATCCGTAAAATCCAAGTACCGATATTTTGATTCTTGCTCAGAATATTAAAGTTGTGAAATGTCAAACTCTAATTTGTCTTTTTTATTATAGTCTTTCAAGTATTCAAATGATTCTCAACACCATTGCAAATTTATTTTGTTGTAAAATAACTATACAAAAATATTTTCAAAAAACACACCACTTTACTTCTTACTTATTAGGTTACCGTTATTAAATTAATGTTAAGAATACTTCCGACCCAAAATGCACAAATTACATTCAAATTACCCTTAAAATAGAGTAGTAATAAACTATTTAAGGGCTTCAAGTTTCAGGCTTGATATTATTTCAATAATGTGGGTATTAATCTTGTTGCATTCTGTGCATCATTTGGGTCTATGATATGTTGAGATTTGGGCTTACATTTTGATTTGAATTGTTGATTAGATTAGGTCTGATTGAATTTATTTGATTTTGGTTGGTTAGTTAGTTTGGCTTATATTGAATTTAGAATTGGGTTTTCGGATTTTATTGATTATCTAGGGTTTTTTTTTTTGGTTATTTCTATGAACTTGTTGTTAGGTTTATTGATTATTAGATTTTGGGTCTTATTTGTTCATTTTGTATATGTATCATTTCTAGACATGAGATTGGTTTAATTCTTTTTATTTGAGATTTGGGCTTGGTATGTTGTTTTCTGGACCTGTTTAAAATTTTTGGGCCTTTTTATTTTACAGGAGCCTATAAATTCAAATTTTGATTTTTAAGAATTTGTTTTTATTAGAATGGAATTGATTTTGATAATTTTATTCAAAAAATGATTTGAAAATTTTTTGGAAGTATTTTTAAGTCTTTACGTAATATTATATTTAAATATTTATTTTGATAATTTGCTGTAATTTTTGGAAGATATGTCTTTAGCTTATTTTAAATATTTATTTTGATTAATTTCAAATGATAGGTTGATGGTTTTATAAATTGATATTAGAAAGAATTATACCTTAGGTTTCTTTAAATAAATTAGAATTGTTTTTTTTAAATTAATTTCTTAGCTTTGAAAAATATGGATTTTTTTAAAACATCAAATATATTGTGTTTTATTTTTTTATATTATAATTTTAGTTTTTTTATTTGGTTTTTAAATCAAAACCTAAGCCAAATCCGATTTAAATTACTTTACATATCTATAAACTAATTGAACAGATTTTATTAGTTTTATATTTCAAATTATATTTGAATAAATTAAAACCAATCAGTACGAGTACATTTTTATATTAAAAACCAAACCAAATAAACCGTGCATAACCCTAGTTGAGAGCCTTAAGATGCTTAATGTTGCTGAAGAAAACATGGCCTAGAAAACACATAAAAGGCCACAAAACCTATGGCAAAGCGGTTTCGTGATTAATATTAAGATAAGAAATTGATTCAATTCACGTGTGTGGGAAAAATATTTTTTACTGAGGCAAATTATAATTTGATATATATATTTTAAAATATAAAAAATAAATATTATTTTTAAGATAACATAAATTATAAATATTAAATATTATAAGAATATCAAATTGTAGTTTTAAGTAGCGTTTGTTTTTGGAGTAAACAAGAAAAAAAGCATGCAGTTTTTGAGTTGATAGATTTGTTTTAATTGTATTAGTTGATAATAATGAGATATTTTTAAATGGAAAAATATATTAAGTACTTTATGTTTATATTCAAACTGAAAAGAGAGACCAACAATTCACGTAAATAAAATTTCATTAGAAAAAGGATTAACATAAACCTAATTCGAAGATTAAAAGAATTTTATTTAAACTGGTCGAGTTCAAATTTTATTTTGGATTAGGTAAAAATTCTAAATCCACCGACCTTCATCGGTCGTGGCGGTTGTGCCATGTTATCACTTTGGTTAGAGCATCTCCAATCCGTCGGTATAACAGTTGCCAAATGAAATAACCGTCAAAATGGAATCCCAACCCGTCGGCATAGTCCTCCAACGAGGATTCCATTTCAGCCATCAAAATGGAACCTGGGTTTGAGGTTCCAAATTTGCGTACCGGTTTTGAGAGTCTCAGAAATCTTTGAGTGTAATTGTTTGATAAATTGCTGGTAACAACTTCTTTTCCCAACGGCTATTTTATATTAAAAATATAATAAAATATTAAAATAGATACTCATTCGAGACTATAATAGAGCGATGTACATAATCGCTCCATTCGTACTCCAAAATACTGCTTCTATGTCATTTTATAACTTTTGGAACCCCAAATGGAGCTTTACCATTGGAGATGCTCTTACATACCTTTGTAGACGATGGAGATGGTGGCTCAATGTTCCTCCATATGGTTCTCGCCTTGAGTCATAACGTTATTTGTCACGGGTCTATTCATTCATGCACTGACGTAGCTTGTGCGGCGATTTAACATAAGATCTTTTGTGAGACCCAATATGTCATGTCATGTCGTGACTCTACGTCGTTACATCCCTTTTGTCTTACCTTAGACTCATCAAGAGGATGACTCTAGTTCTCGACCAATTTGTACAAAGTTGATCAAAATCTTTCTTCATAGTCAAGTCTAGCGATAAGCTCCTCAAACTTAATCGGGTTGACCTACTTGAATTCCGAAGAACTTGCATTCACGAGCCACTTGCATGCACCTCTGAAGCGCTCCCATCACATTCTGCTCAAGCCCGTCATCATATTGATCTTCATTAAGCTCTTCTGCTGTTGTCACGAACACCACTAAAATAAGTCTATGACAATATCCCCCATTCAATATTTTGCACGTCCTAGTGCAAGGCACTTTTTACTAGACGTCGCCACAAGTATCAATAGTTGCTTGTGCATCACAAGAGAGATATAACACTTTGGCCGCCAAGATCAATAGAAGGGAACACCACCACTTCATAGTTTTTGTCTCGCTCTGATACCATTTGTCACATGCCTACTCGTTCACGTAACGACGCAGCCTGTGCGATGGTCTCACATAAGATATTTCATGAGACTCACTGTACACACCATGCCTTTATGTTGACGATTTTGCCTTACTTTGAGCCCATCAAGAAAGCTAAGCAGAAGCCTCCGAATTAGCCAGGTAGGGTTGACTAAAAACTATTCTTCATAGTTTGGTCCAAAACTAGCGATAAGTCCCTCAACTTAATGGGTCGATTTGTCTGAACTCAGAAGAAGCTTCATCCACAAGCCATTTGCATTAACCTGAGTGTACTCTTATCGCATTTCGTTCAAACTCAACAACATAATGGTTTTCATTAAGTTCTTCCGCTATGATCATGAAGGCGCCGCCATAATAAGTCCGTGACATATTACTGCTATCTTAATGTGATCATGTCAATTCTCATACATATCTGATTTAACTTCTATTTTTATTTTTAGTTATTGTTAAGATTTACTTGTAATTTTTATTATATTAAAAATTAATATATTTTATAAAAATAAAATATTATAATTTTTTATAAATTTTATAAAAAATATATTTACCATCGTTTCTATATTAAAAAATAGAAATAAAATAATATAATTTAAAATAATTATTATATAATTGAGGTGGAATCTAAACAATACAAATCCATTTTAGATATGGAAAAACTCCTTAACTCGTAAAAATCCGATTAAATAGTTAATGCACCTCGTCCCATTAGGGTCGAGTGTACCCAAAAACCCTTTTTTGCCATTCTTAACGCGCAATGCATACTAAAACCTTTTTTTTTTTTTTCTTTTTGTTCCCTTTTAATTTTTTGGGGTTTAGGAAAATGACAAATTGACCTTGATAGACGCAACCTTTGGGCTTTTTAAAATAATATCATAATTAGAAAAAAAAAATATTTTTTTTAAATATAGAATAAAAATAAATATTTTACACTTACTGTCAACTCGGCTCAACATAAATATTGTATCTGAAAATAGGATTACAGAAACGCCAAATCACAAGCCAAGACGAGATTTCAAAAGATACATACGTAAATCAAATTTCAAGACACGATTTCAAACAGAAATCGTGAAATTGTGTGGGGTCACAGCTAAAATACGATTTCATCAGAAAATCACAAGTCAGAGCTTTGAATATACAATTTCAATGTAAAATTGTGAAATCGTATTTTGAACATATAATATTAGTGTAATTTGTGAAGTCGCGTTTTGAAGGTACGACTTTAGTATAAAATTTGAAAGTCGTGTTTTGAAGATACGGTTTTAATGAAAAAGTGTAAAGTTATGTTTTGAAGATACGATTTCAATGTAAACTTGCAAATTGTGTTTTGAAGACAACTTCAGTGTAAAATTATGAAATCGCCATAAGATAATGACTTCATCATAAATTATGAGGATCATGTTTCAAGACACAAATTCAAGATAAAATCGCTGAATCGCTATTAATATACGATTTTAATGCAAAATACATGAATCGTAACTTTAGCCATTAAAATGACTTTAAAAATATATCAACAACCTTTCCGGATCCAACATTTCATCGATATCAAAATAAAAAATATCTTTCAAAAATCAATCTATATACTATTAATACAACATCAAGAACACACAATGAAGGATAGTCTGATATTAAAAATAACTCATAACTACACATATAATAATGTCTAAAATAGCAACAATAATGCATGTCATGTATGATAATATCTAGAACTAAAAGACCAGCTGACAAGCTGTTTTTTGTTTAACGCCGTAGTGCCTATTCAAATTTCAAAGATTAATGCTTGCTTTTTTAAAAATTTTCACGACTTATTACCGAAATTTTTAAAAAGTTCTCGAATAGAAAAAGTGAAATATTTGACTTTTTCTACTGTAGTTTTCATTTTCCACTCAAAAACAAAAAAACTTCATCAAGCACTCAACAGTTTAACGAATAAAGAATATACACTACTGCGACGATTAACGAGAGGGTTTGGGACGAGGCGGCCCCATCCTCGACCCGACTCGTTTATTTTTTTCACTCTTCAAACCTGTCTCCACGTGGCCACGGACGGGCGGGATGAGAAAATTCTCAAACCCGTCCCGTTTATATTTGATTTTTGTTTTAATTTTTTTATATTTGCTTATTTATTTTTATTATATTAAAATTGATATATTTCATAAAAAATAAAAATATTATGAATTTTTATAAATTATTTATTAAAACATTATAATAATTATTATTATTTATATTAAAGTATAAAATAAAATAATAAGAAAATTATTTTTAAAATATAATCTGGACGGGACTCGAGTAACAATGGCCCGTTAAAAACCCGATTACAATTGGGAACCAAACCCTACCTCATTAAGAGAGTTTGGTAGGCGGCAATAACCCAAAATAATCCGTCTCATTGCCATCTTTACTTGCTATCTAATATTAAAAAACAAACAACTTAATACTTAATAATTGAGCTGCGACTATCTCAAGATTTGCCAAAAAAAGTTCTATTTAACATTAAGTAAAAAAAACCAAAAAATGATTACATGTTAAAATTGAACGAATTACATCACATATATATTATAAAGACGAACACCCAATCTGATTCAAAAGCCACCTGGCCATCCTCCAAAATCCTACTCAATTGATCTTATTGTTAAGAGAGCGAATTCTCAAATTTCATTGATTTAAAAATACAAAAAAAAAAAATACACATATTTGAATTAATTTCTTGGGAACTTATGTGTCTCTGTCCATAATGATAAGAGATTTTTCTTATACCCATGGTTGCTTCAAAATTAATTTTTTTTACTATTGGTGATGTTTGTTTTTTAATTGAGAATAATTTGTATCCCGACATTAGAATCGTAATGGAAGACCCTCGGAATGCACATACATACATCTTTAGAGTTATCATCTAATATCGAGGAGGCAAAGTCATAGAGTATCATACATGATGTGCGCGACTATAATTATTTTGGACATTATTATATATTAGTTGTGAGGATATTTTAATATCAGTTTTTCGATCGTTGGGTAGTTTCTTGATGTTGTCTTTATGGTATATGGATTGACGTTTGGAAGACATGGTATTTATGAAATGTTGAATTAGTTCAATGTCTAAGTTGTGATCCGTACATTTTTGCATTAAAATCGTGTCTTCAAAATACGATTTCATAGTATTAGATTGAAATCGTGTCTTAAAAACACGACTTCCAAACTTTACACTAAAATTGTTGTATCTTCAACACACGACTTCATGAATTTACATTGCAATCATGTTTTTAAAACACGATTTTCAAAATTTACATTGAAATCGTGTCTTCAAAACACAACTTCTTAATTTTACAGTGAAATCGTGTCTTCAAAACACAACTTCGAAATTTTACACTGAAATCGTGTCATTAAAACACGACTTCCAAATTTTATATTGAAATCGTGTCTTCAAAACACGACTTCCAAATTTTATATTGAAATCTTGTATTTAAAATACGACTTCAAAATTTTGCATTGAAATCGTGTTTTCAAAACACGACTTCAGAATTTATACTGAAAACATGTCTTAAAAAACATGATTTCACAATTTACACTAAAATCTGTCTTAAAGACATGACATCTATGCGGCGTTTACTTGGCAATTACTATCATAGATTTTTAAATATTTATTTTTGTATATTATTTAAAAAAATACTTTTTCTAATTATAATATTATTTTAAATAGATAAGCTAAAACTTAAGACAGTTGCCTTTGCTGCTTGAGCCTCTCTTCCTTTTGGATCTTTGTGTGTGATCGCCTGTTTTGTTTCCATTGTAACATAGGCCGGAGACTTGAAATCTCCCTGTTTAACACTTTCTTCAAATTCTATTATAAAAATACTTATTAAAAAAATCTCAAATAAATCCAAAATTTGCAAAATTTAATTCTCATATTTATCTTGAAAATAATCCATTTAGGCTAAAATTAGCATTCTATTTCATGTATTTATATATATATATATATATATATATATCCAACTGAGTTAAGGCTTATTGGACATATGTATCTATTAAAAGAAGTTATTTTTGTAAGAAAATAATAGAAGTATTTTTGTAAAAATAAAGTTAAAATAGGAAGAAAGATCATATTTATGAAATTATAGGGTCTCAAAACCCTAGCCTAATTTTCTTTCAACTTTATATTTTAACCACTCATTTTCCTTAAACAAGGGAGAGTGATTTTTTATTATTCTCGACCTAAAATCACTCGTCTAACCCTCTTTCTATCAATATCTTTTTTAATAAGTGGTTATTCCACATAAATATGCTTTTATTTTCTTTTCACGATTTTCAGAATTTGCTAGGCATTTTGTGTTGTCATATTTCAGACGTTGTTTTGTTTTTTTGCCTTCTTTTTACAACGTTTAATTTATATGGTATAATTCAAACGGCCAATATAGCTCTATCATACAAAGCATAATAAAATCGACATGGTTTGCCACATAAGCCACATAACTAGAATCTGTGTATTTTAGTCACTATACTATTATCAAATTTGTAAACTTTGAACCGATTTATTATGCTCTTTAACTTGAGTACCGTTTCTTTCTTTATGATTTTATCGATTGTATTTGTGTTTCTATTTATGTATTGTCAATTTGAATGAATAAAATTATTTTCTTTTAAATTTTTATAATCAAATCATCATTTTTTTTTATTATATATGCTAATAAATTATATAAAAATGGCTAAAAATAAAAAGTAATTTAATTATGTTGATTAAATATTTAAAGTTATTTTAATTTTTTTAGAATATATAGTAAGAAATTTGATTAAATATATTTAATTTATTAAATAACTTAAATTAAATTATTAAATTTTAACTTGATATACTTACCTTATTTATCAGTGTCAATAAATAAATAATCAATAAATAGATGATGTCTTATTAGGTGCCTAACGTCAACTGCCATGGTTTTTTAGCTCAAAAATTGAATGAAGGTTCCCTAAATGATCCCAACAAATTTAAATTTCAGAATTGTATATGAAAATAGACTTATAATTACAAGTATGAAAAAACCTGACTGGTCATTTAGTGTAACACATTGGAGTTGGGTTGCCCAAATGATTATTAGTTCGAGAAATTCCCTTCTGGCCACACAAGATTATTTCATCGCACTTTAGCATTAGATAATGGCGCTACAGACACAGACAATTATAAAAAATGATAATATTTACAAGTTTGGAAATTAAAAAACCTGATTGGTCATTTAGTGTAACATACTGGAGTTAGGTTATCCAATGATCATTACTTGAGAGTTCTCTAATGGTTGTTGAAGATTATTTAATCGTTAACTTTAAAGTAAGTTAAAAGATTAGTCGAGGTGTGTGCACATAAGGACAATTATAAAATGATAATAATATTTATAAGTTTGGAAGTAGCAAATTGGGAAATAGATGGTGTCTTTGGAGGGAAGGAAAGAATTATTAGGGGTGTAAGCAAAATTGCAGAGGCATGGGAGATGGAGATGATGGAGATGGAGATGGAGATGGAGATGGAGATGAACCCACCACCTATATGATATACACACCTGTCTGTCTGATTCTCCAAAAAAAAGGAAACCATCAATCAACCTCAATCACACTGAATAGTGAATAGCGGTTGCGGTTGAGGATGGGCAAAGGAAACCCAATTTCCACACTTACAAACACTGCCCGTTGATTTCCAGACATCAGGGGAGAAACAGTGTCGGAAGAAATTCAAAAAAGAACCGCAAAACAGTAAGGAGAGAGTAGTTACTAGTTAGCGTAATAGTTGCCGCCGCCGCCGCCGCAGCCGTTGCCGGCATCACCTCCGCAACCGCAATGCAAAGCTCACACCAATCCCCCATCTTCCCTCTCTCCGCCACCGCACCTGCCGCCCTTCTCAAGGACAATAGGACCTTCTTCCTCATCTTTTCCGCCTCTTTTCTCTCTCTCTTTTCTTCATTTTTCTCTCTCCTACCTCTCCTCCCCGCCTCCCGCCCCCCGCCACTGACCCCCATATCTTTTCCCCACCACCCACCACCGCCCCTACCCCTACCCCGTCTTCCTCAACCCCAACCATTCTGATTCCACTCCCACTCCTCCCTCACTTGCCTACTTCATCTCCGGCTCCGCCGGGGACTTTCATAAGATCCTCCGCCTCCTCTACGCCGCCTACCACCCCCGGAACCACTACCTTCTTCACCTTGACCGCACCGCTCCTCAGTCTGACCGCGACCGTCTCGCCCTCGCTGTACAATCCGTCCCTATTTTCCGAGCTGCCCGGAATGTCAATGTTATGGGCAAGGCCGATTTCTTCTACCGGAAAGGGTCTTCTTCGATTTCTTCTACTCTTCACGGGGCCTCCATTCTTCTCCGGTTGTCTTCGTCTTGGGATTGGTTTATTAATCTCTCTGCTTCTGATTACCCTCTTGTTACCCAGGATGGTAAGTGGTTAGATCCCGTTTATGGTTATGACGAATGGATTTTGCGTTAGTTTTCTGATCTGGGTTTTGTTGATCGCAGATCTTCTCCACATTTTGTCATTTATACCTAAAGACCTCAATTTTGTGAATCACACCAGTTACATTGGATGGAGAGAGTATGCAAATTGGTCATTGGATTGAGTGTATCTTTGCCTTTTCTTTTGTTACCCTAATTTGATGGGTGTATGTGCTTGGTGTTTGCTGTTGTAGATCTCGGAAATTGAAGCCGATTATCGTTGATCCAGGGCTCTATCTTACAGAGAAAACTGAGATATTTTATGCCTCTCAGAAACGGGAGTTGCCTAATTCTTTTCAGTTGTTCACAGGTGAGTTCTAGCATTCTGAAATTTCTTATGTGAATATTGATTGCCCATGAGCTGCTGCTTTGAGTTCTAAGGGCATATATTACAAAGTCATGGGACCAATTATGAGAATAATGAATGGCAACTACTAGGCGAAGAAATTTAGGTGCATATGAAAATTGTATCTTAGTATTTGCATGAATATCCTAGAAATTTTACTATTCATCCGAATTTTTGGAAGTATGGATTTAGGGGAATGGAAATTTCGTAATCTGACTTTTACTTTTTTTTTTTTTTTTTTGAAGTAAATCTGACTTATCGACCCCAAGAAATTGCTTCCGCATTGAGATTTTATTATGGTGAGGTGGCCTTCAAAGGGTTTTGAGCATGAATATGGAACTCTTTGTGGTCTGATTAAATATCTTAGTAACTATACATCACTTAATCTTGTTAACTAATTAATTATTCTAAAAGTCTATAATATTTGGAGTACAGGACTTGAGTGCACTCATTGTCTTAAAACACCAATTGGGTATCCGTTTTCTTGCATCTCAGTGTCGAACTGGCAGTTGCTAGAGATAAAATTTTCTGGTTAGAGCAGCTTGTTTAGCAAGGCGTGGTAGTTTGCGACAAAAGCCTTGCAGGGAACAAGAGGAGTATCCAAGAGTGCGATATCCAGTGATTATGGTGCTTGCGTCAGAGTGGTAGTTGATGGTTTTCTAAAGAATTGGTGATGGTAGGGGCCAGGGGGGTGATGATAAGGTGGTTACACTGACGAGGGGGTTAAATGACTTGTGTTTGGGGGTGACTAATAATAATTGAGATTGGGTTGAGAGCAGGTGAAGCCATTCAGGTAGGTATTGATGGGATGGGAGAGCAGAATCCAAATGGAAATGGAGTATGATTGATAATGAGTTTAGTTGGTGGGGTTTAAGGAGAAAACCTGTTAATAACGCCTGCATTGAGTCAAGGTGAGTTGTTGCTTGTTAGAGAGTTGGTTGCTGGTGGCGCTGGCTTGTGAATGGATTCCATCTTAGGTGGAATGCGAAGTGAAGAGTCCATGAGTCCAATATTGGTGGGTGTCTTTATAACTTGCAGCCTAAGGAGCATTTGAGGACTGGTTCCAATTTAGATCCATTTTAAGGAGAAAACCTGTTATTAATGCCTGCATTGAGTCAAGGTGAGTTGTTGCTTATTAGAGAGTTGGTTGCTGGAGGCGTTGGCTTGTGAATGGATTCCATCTTAGGTGGAATGCGAAGTGGAAATAGTCCATGAGTCCAATATTGGTGGGTGTCTTTATAACTTGCAGCCTAAGGAGCATTTGAGGACTGGTGGTTCCAATTTAGATCCCTTTTAAGGAGAAAACCTGTTATTAATGCCTGCACTGAGTCAAGGTGAGTTGTTGCTTGTTAGAGAGTTGGTTGCTGGTGGCGTTGGCTTGTGAATGGATTCCATCTTAGGTGGAATGCGAAGTGGAAAGGGTCCATGAGTCCAATATTGGTGGGTGTCATTATAACTTGCAGCCTGAGGAGCATTTGAGGACTGGTGGTTCCAATTTAGATCCATTTTAAGGAGAAAACCTGTTATTAATGCCTGCGCTGAGTCAAGGTGAGTTGTTGCTTGTTAGAGAGTTGGTTGCTGGTGGTGCTAGCTTGTGAATGGATTCCTTCTTAGGTGGAATGCGAAGTGAAAAGAGTCTATGAGTCCAATGTCGGTGGGTGTCTTTATAACTTTCAGCCTAAGGAGCATTTTAGGACTAGTGGTTCCAATTTAGATCCATTTTATCATTTGTGTATTCAGAGTGAGTATTGTTGACTGCTTTTGAAGAAGGTGTTGGATTTCCTCATGTATGTGTTGGAGGTGATGTGATTGTAAAGTCCCAGTCGGAGTGGAGTTCTGGCAAGTGTTGGTGAGTCTAGTTGATTTGATTGATGGAGAAAAGTTGGTGATGGTGAATTAGGGTTAGCTGTTAAATGATGTGGTAAGTCATTGGTATTGGCTAAAAAATGGGGTAGCCATGGTGAACACAAAGTAAAAATGAGCATGAGTTTGATTTAGATGAAACATTTCCTTCTGTGGGAGTTCAAGGAGGAACTAAGAACTGGTGGCTCCAGTTTAGAGGCATTGGGTGTTTGGAGTGAGCAGTGACACACTTTGAGACAAAGTATGGCAAACAGTGCATGGAATGGAAAGGAAAAGAGATGGAGAAAATCAAATGGCTGTCACAGCAACCAAATGAGTTGTCACCATTTTCAGTAGAATAATTCAATCTGGGATCCATCATTTGATGCCTTGATGGGGGCTTCATGTGATTGATTGACTGTGCAGAAAAAAAATCCAGATTAAACAATTTTGATTTGAAAATCGCTACTCTTGTCAAGTCTTATAATAGTAATGAATGTTAATAAATAAAAAAATAAAAAGGAAGAATATGTAACATCTGGTGGCCACAGATATTTATTTTGTTTGGTAAAATTTGATGCTTAAAGTGACTTTAAGTAGTTAAATTATGCTTAAATTATTAAATCATGTAAAGTCATTAAGTTGATTTATCAAAGTTGTTTTCAAGTTATAATAATAAGTTACTTTATCTAACATGCTTAATATGTTTAACAACTTAAATTAAGTCATTAAATCAATAAGTTGATTTATCAAAGACCATCTTATTTTCTTGAGAATGTCACTTCTGATAATCACAATAAAGGTTAAGTTATGTTATTCACCTGCCCTCCCTACTTATTGGCTTCATTTTCCCATTGGAAAAAAGGAGTCAACCTTCACAGGCGATTGATCCTCTTTAATCTTACCATGAATGATAGTGTTCTTTCTTCTATTCTGAACCACAATCCGACTCAATGTTATGCTTTTCATCCAAAATTGCTGTTGCACCATACCACTCAATGTTAGTTTGTCTTTGAAAGGAACGAATAGAGCTTTTTTTTGTTATGTTGCTTGACTTCTTTTTAAGGAAAGAAGTGAGGCAGTCTTGATTTTTTTTGCATAACCTGTGCTTCTGGGGCTTCTATGAGAGAGAGGATCTACATTGAAGTAAGAAGTAAAACAATGCATGTTTTGATGTAATCTGGTTTACCATTTCTTTTCCTTTTCTTTAATATCGAAGTCACAGAGACTTAAACTCGTCTTTAGCTCAAACTGCGTGATGGCTGTAAGAATATTTTACTTTCTTTTTGCAAGGTTTTGTGGATGCATGCTAAGATACAGTCTTAGGTAGGGTATAAACTTAACATGTTAGCTCGAAAAAACTAATGGCTGGATCAACCTTTCTTATGGCCTGAATTTTGGTGCAGTCTAAACCTTTAAGTATCTCACAGTTCTTGGCAAAACTATTGAAGGGAAAAAGTCAAATGATAAAAATAGACTCCTTTTTCAAGTAACTTTTCTTCCCATAGTGATTCTAAGAGCTATATAGAAGGGATTGATCGCGCAAAATTGTGGTAATTTAGATCACTTAGGTGAGTGAAAGTAACATATTCATTCCAACCATGGAAAATACATACTGGCAGAAGACATTTTCTGGATCCATCTCCATGCAGTTGATACGATACTAGATGCCATTATAAGAAGTATTACTGCCAGATATATTATCAGCTCAAAGATTCAACTACTAGATATATTATCAACTTAGTGATTTTTTTTCCCTGAATTTTCTTTTCAGACATTCAAATGGGAAGGAGTGTCAATCTTACATCTATATCTGTTCTTGTTACAGGTTCGTCTTCAGCTATTCTGAATCGTGGTTTTATTGAGTTCTGCATTATGGGTACTGACAACCTGCCAAGAACTCTACTGATGTACTTAGCTAACACACCTTCATCCCTACCCAATTATTTCCCAACCGTTCTTTGTAATTCCTGCCAATTCAACAAGACCATTGTGAACCATAATCTACTCTATGCCTCATTTGACAAGCCTGCAAAAGATGAGCCCCGCAGACTTGGTTCTAAAGACTATGATGACATGATCCAGAGCGGAGCAGCCTTTGCCTCACAATTTCGAACAAATGATGCTGTCCTTGACCGCATCGATAAAGAGATTCTGGGTCGTAGTCCTGGCATTGGCAAAGTTGTGCCTGGAGGGTGGTGTTTAGGTGACGCTAGGAATGACACATGTTCAATCTGGGGAGATGCAGATGTTTTGAGGCCTGGCCATGGAGCAAAAAGACTTGAAAAACGTATGGTTGAGCTGCTCTCGGATGGAAAATTTCTAGCTCATCAATGTATTGTTGAGTGATTGAGCACTTGAGCCCCCAACATAGGAGAAACAAAGGAAAAGGAACCAGCATTTAGATGTTTTGTTATAGATCCACTTCAGTTTTCCCATTCTTTTAGGGTTGAATATTGTAGCTCACTGCAACTTTTGTAAATTGAATTTGAACCAAAAAAGGAAGAAAAAAAGAAAGAAAAAGAAGAGCATGTATTGGATCCAACCAGAGCGCTTTTTGAGATGGTCTTTGTTAATGTGAGGATGGATGTTTATGTTTATGTTTCTTAACTTTCATTTTTATTTTTGACATATATTCATTTTGCATTATTATTACATTGTGGTATTTCTGTTCTTATACGGATTCAATCCTATAATTGTTCAATTTCTCCCTCTCCTTTACCATTTGAGATGGCTTCAAAGGTAATGTAGCTCGGCTATAAAGAATAATAAAAATTAAAAGAAAGCGAATAAAATAAATAGATCTAAGTTCTCAAGTTTTTAATTTCATATCAAGTTTCCTCAAAACAATAATATAAGGTGTTATTTATAGGCATCAATAAACCTTAACGGATAAATCCAAAAAGTACAATTAAATAAATAAAAGAATCCAAAGTACAATTAAATAAATAAGTAATAATAAAATCATCATCGGATTCGACTTCCTATCTCGTTCACGCCACATGCGCTT
Organism: Tetrastigma voinierianum; assembly: GCA_016808115.1. NCBI lineage: Eukaryota > Viridiplantae > Streptophyta > Magnoliopsida > Vitales > Vitaceae > Tetrastigma > Tetrastigma voinierianum. The sequence goes on along the minus strand of JAEQBH010007437.1, from coordinate 114,330 downwards.
ACTCCACGCCCCATCATTCCCTCCAATAGTTAACTCGACTCAAGAATGAGATGTAGCGCAGCAATTCAACAATTTAACGATCCAAATGACGAAGATCATCCCTCTCATTCAGTTAGTATCGAATCAAGACGACCACGATTTGACAAGGAAAACGACAAAACCATATCTGTGTCGAAATTCATCATCAAGGATAATATCCACCGCCTCCTGTAATATTGTAATGAAGGCATAATGGGTGATAATAGGTGCAACTTTGCCAGCTTCACCTGCATTACTAGAAGACAAAGTAAGGCCCAAAAGCGCCTCAAGAAAGTAGCAAGTCCTCTTACATTGAAAACAATATCCATGTCATTAGGCAAATAAAAAGATATACATTAACCTGGGCCATTTAACGATAATAAGGGCCCATGGCTCTAACATAAAGTTTTTTGGAAAATATATTTGGAATTTTTTCAAGACAAATGCGAACCATGACATATTTAGCCTCAGACCGCGTAGCTATCAAGACTATGTTACAAGTCCTCAAGAACACCAAAAACTCGATAGTGATTATTCGTAAGAGCACCTGATCACACAAGAATACTGTGTTCACCAACAAGTCTAGCTTATCGATCCCACGTGAAGGTGTGGTTTTACTTCCTAGAGTCGAGTACTTACTTACTCAAGTCGCTCACTACCTGAAATGACTAAAGGGGAGGTAGAAAAAGATTTTAAAAACAAAATAAAAGAAAACAAAGTAGGGTATAATCAATGGCCACTCACAAGTAATGGAGTGATATTGAGGATGTAACTCAAGGAATTATTCTAGGGTTGATTGTCTCCCTTGATGCATTTATGGTTTATATTCATTAAGCGTTGATTAAGTGAACGTGCACTTGTGCATGTCTATGAACTGGAGATGAGGTTTATACTTTCGTGTCTCCCCTCAATTTCTCAATCCAACTCCTTATTCTTCTTTCAGTCCATCTAGGTCATTAAATGCGATAAATTCCTAAGGCAGTTCTTCCCTCGGGAAACCTATTGGTCACCTCTTGGTCCATACAATAGACTACTCAGATTACGCCGTATCGACCCCTACGACACGATCCACATAATGCTAAGATGGTACTACTCCTAATGAAATCCATATAGTACTAGGCATTCCTAATTTCCTAGACTTCTTTGATTAGGTTAATTAGTATTTCAATTAACTAATTCATACCTTAAGAGAGCCGACACCAGATTTTAGGGCGTAATCCAAGCGTCACCAAGGATGCTCTATTGTGGGGATCAAAGGCCCAACTCCCAACATGGATTAATTAATTAAAACCATAATAATCCTAAAAACTACACTAGCTAACATCCACACAAGCATGAGTTCACAAAACCATCATAAAATATATATAAACCAAGCATCAACTTCAAGCAATCAACCCTAGAGGATGTTTAGCTACTCATTGCAACCAAGTAATCCAACAAAATCATATTTAAGATAAATATAATAATAAAAGATTTACAAATAGAGTAGAGTTTAGAGATACAAACAAATGGAAGGTCCCCAACTCTACACCACAGCTGCAAGAGCTCCTCTAATGAGCTAGATCTTGAATATCAGCTCCAAAACAAAGTGGAAATGAATAAAAACTAAAACCCTAAAAATGGCTCAAGAAGGAGGAAGGAGAAAACCCTAAGAGGGTGTTCCCTCTCTAAAAATCGGAACCCTAACAATGTCTCCAATACACATATTTAAAAGAATGGAAAATGGGCTCAAAACTGGGCAAAAAATGAGACGTTTCTGCTCAAGCCCGACATTCTTCGCCTAGGCGAAGAGTCCTTTGCCTTGGCGAAGGGCAAGTGTCTTCCATCTAGGTTCTCTTCCTTCGCCTAGGCGAAGGCAAGCTGCGCCTCAATGAAGGTCTGCTTTCCTTAGGCGAACCCGAGACTCGTCTTCTGATCAATGCTTCATTCGCCTTGGCGAAGGGTTGCTTCACCTTGGTGAACTCGAGGCATCTTCTTTTCTCCCGTCTTTAGCTTCGCCTAGGCGAAGAGACAGCTTCGCCTCAGCGAAGCAATGCTTTTGGGCAGGTTTTGCTTTCTTCCTCTTTTTGTCCTCGTCTTTGCTTGATTTACTTTATATTCCTACAAAACATAAGCAAATGGGGGATTAGTGTAATCTTTAGGAATATAGGCGTGAATCTAGCATTTAGGTTACAAAAAAATACATGTACAACACACTACAAATGCTAACAAGATCCACACCTATCAAATACCCCCAAGATTAACATTTTTCTTGTCCTCAAGCAAAGAAACAACTCATTTTCCTTATTCAAAACTAACAAAATTGTTGAGCATGAAAATGGGATAATATATGATAAATTGCCTCAATGATCAAACCTTCATACAACACAAAGAAAACTTTGAGATGACATTTTTTCAAAAATTAATAGATTGACCATGAGTTGAACAACCTAAACCAAAGTTCTCGAGTGTGTGTGTGTAGTCTTCCACTCTTTGGTCAATTGCAGCTCAGATATAATTAGATGAGCATGAGTGGAATGGGGACTTCTCACATGGTGAGTGTGCAAAACTCCATATGCTTGTTAGGCATATCACTCTTCACTAATGTAGGCTATACACAACTCTTAGGATCAATTAGGTCTTTATGTAGCCTGTAGTGTATGGTTTAGGTAAAGGTAGTTGAATAGGTCATTTAGGCTTTAGTTTACCCAAAACATACACATTTTCCTTTTTTCTTCACTTATATGTTCTTCCTTTTGCATATTGATTTCTTTTTCATTGACCCTCTTAAGCTTCCCCCCAAGCTTAGCTTATTTAATCTTTTTATCTCATAGCTCCCTCAAACTTGCATGATTTTCACCATCCTCATAAGAACACCAAAACTTTATTTTTCAGAATTACAAAGTATAGAGTAGTGCAATGTTCAACCCTTTTAAGCTTCTACCTACCCCATATAACGAGCTTTAGGTTAGTAACTCTCGAATTAGTCAGTCTTAGGCACTAGTGATATAACACCTCTAAGAACTTACTTGCTCAAGGTAGGAAGGCTACAAGGCCAAACTTACTCCTCCTTGCTTTATTCTTTCTTTTTCTGTTTTTTTCTATTTTTTTTCTTCCTTTTTCCACCATAAAACCTCCTTTTATTTTTCTTTCATAGCACATCCTTCAACAAAAAATGAAAAGTGGGTTCATTCTGGCTTTTCTGAAATAAAATGGCTAATATGATTCAAATCGGGTGACTATGGAGATATGCAATGTGGAAGTTAGCTAGAAAGGCTCAATCGATCCAAGGATGGCTTATATCTTTTCCTAATTGTCGCGTTGCATAGGATTTCGCCTTGAGTGATAATTGAACAAGTTCTAGAGTCTTTTGAGATCAAAATATGAAATGATCTCCCACTCCTTCTAAACCAAGCAAATTGCTCAAAAGGGTAAAAGACTTGTGCTCAAATGATGAGAACTTTAGTCTAAATAGTTAATTACAAGGTCAAACCATTGTGCTTTAAGTTCAAATATCTCTTATTTTCTTTCATGTGAAAGATACCAATCATTATTCATCACATGCATCACAATTATCTCAAAACAAACTCAACTAAAACAAAACAACCTAAAAATGAAAAAATTAACCTAAAAACTAAAAACATATACAAACAACTAATAGAAAACACTAAAGGTAGGATAATTTAAGCTGTTGGAAAAATTTAAAAACAAAGGAAAATTCCCTCAACACCCCCAAACTGAAACTATCTCAATGTATTAAAAATAAAAGATTAGGAATAGAGGACTCCCCATGATGATCAAGTGTGATCATTGGGCTCAGATGTGGTGAGTTTTGATGAATTCCCTCCCTAAAATTCAGCTCCAATGCCCTGAAAAGAAAAAACAAAATAAACACTTAAAAATAAAATCAACATGCAACACATACATAAAAAAAAACTAAAAACAAACAACTAAAATACTAAATGAATATAAATCCTTATTTTTGCTTAGGGTGCCTCCCAAGAGCTGCATAGTTTTTAGAGTCGAGCTAGACTCGTTGGGGAAGTCCGAGATCTTCACTTTGGCCCTTCATCCATTGTGGCCGTTACTCCCTCTTCATCCTCATCACTCGTGAGGATGACTTCCTCCACCTCCAGAATAAGCAATGTAGGCTCAAATGCCAACTCTTTGGTGGGGAAAGAGTTGGCTTCGAATTTATATCCTTCAAGAGTTTCCTCTTGAAGGATCTTGGGTGCTTGCTCCTTAATGAGCGGAAATGAACTCTCTAGCTTCTTGAATGCCCTCCTTTCTTCATCCGTTAGTGGTGTTCTTTGATGGAGGTCAAATTTCATTTTCTCCTCATCAACAAGGAGTGTCATTTCCCCATGTTGACCATCGATCCACACTTAACTTTTGGTAATGGGAGGTCTTTCTATAAATGAAACTTGTTGATCCTCTTCCATGCCAAAAGTTAATGATTCTATCGGGAAATAGAAGTCTTCAACTCTAACTAAGACATTTTCCATTATAGGCTCGGGATGTTGCTTTTCCACTTGCTTCTCTTTCAATGACTCGCCTTCACAATAAAGCAAGCTCATTCTCTTTCTCAACCAATAACTATCTTGCAATAATTTCTACTAAAGGCATTTTTGAATTCTATCAGGGAAACCCGAGGTACCAATTTTCCGAGGAAGGGGCAAACAGACTTCATTTAAAAATCAAAATTTTCTATATCTTGGATGATGAAACGGACTCCATCGTTGGAATCATCTCGCAAAATCTAGTTACCCAGTCAAATTTCGTCGGATTCTGAAATAGTCGAGATTTTGCATTTTTTTTCTGAGGCATCGAGGGTAATGAGTGACACTTGGCACTTGTTTGGATGGCTCATAATGAGTCATGTGTCAAATGGAGAGGATAAGTCAAAAGTCCAAGGAGTTTCCATGTGTCACAACTTGATAGGATGGAAATCCAAAGTTTTGGATAAGTGGATAAGGGAAATAAAAAAAGAACCAATTGTGAGGTGACATGTGGTAAAGATGAGGCTCTTAATTTTGACTTCGACCAAACAAATTCGGAGAGGAGGAGAAGAAGAAAGAGAGGGAAAAAGAAAGAGAAAAGGGAGAAGAGAGAAAAAGAAGAGAAAAGCTCTAACTCCTTCCTCTACTGCCTACTGAGATCTAAGGGGTTGGTTCACGGGCCAAGAACTAAAGATCATCCGTCGACAAAGGCTATGCGTGGGTAATCGAAAAACACGTAGATTTCACCAGGATCAAGTGAAGAGTTCGGGAAATTAAGGGTTTCTGCCTAGGAAGTGTCCACGAGACTTAGAGAGCAACTCTCTACGCTTCAAGAAGCAGGTCTTCTTTACTTTGGTTATTTTCATCTTAATGGCTGTGTGGTTGTGTTCCTAGCCTCTGTGGGGGATGTTTGGTAGCATTTTCGATTATGGAAGCTGCCCTAGTTTGATCCCACGCATTATCAGGACTTTAGGATTGGTTTTCAAGTGGGAAATAAAGGAATTTGGTCACAGTCCTTTAGGTAATTGTATCAACATCACAAACTTGATGTTAGTTTCTTTGAATTGATCAAATTAGACCCTATAAATTTCAAGTTATATCCGCTTATCTGAATGGTCCAAGTGCAAAGTCCATTCAAAGAAGATTCCGTCTGCTTAGGTCTGTTTCGCTAAGTTTGTTTCGCTAAAAGTGCCCAGCTTAGGGTTCGTTTAAAGCTAGGCCGCTTCAGCTGGCCGGCCCGAATGGGTTAGTTCGGCTGGCTAGTCCGCCGGGTTAGTCCGCTGGCCGGTCAAGTAGGTGAAAGTCTGCCTGGCCGTCCGACTATCTGCGAGTTTCCGAATCTCGATCGACCATAAATCTCTTCGCCCAAACTCGCTTCAGGTGTTTCGACTCGGCGATTGGCGCGATTCAGCCATGTGCCCGGAGGACGGTGATCATAACCCTTGCTGAAATCTATGTTTTTCACCGCGTGCGTGTCATGGTCAGGTCGGCGAATAGCAAGGTTTTGACATGACCATTGCACGTTGGGGAAATATTGTATCGTGAGGAATTGCCATCAGTTAGCCTAAGGAAGGATGTATGACATTAATTTTTTAGTCATGGATTGATGGAACTTATATGCTTGCGATATATGTTTGCATGGTAACTGACATGAAGTACAACTGATGAGAATGATTCATGTAGTGTGCATCATACATGTAACATGAGAAATTGTAGTGACACCATCAGATACGCACTCCGTGAACATCGCCGAGCCGGTGTGGGTGCATAGAAACGGTTAATTCACCATTCTTGGTGAATGCGTGGTGAGCTCAAAACGAACAGCGTCCAATTGAGACTCACTGTGGTATAAAATGAAAAATTAAAAAATCTATATATATATATATATATATATATATATATATATATATATATATATATATATATATATATATATATATATACTGTATAGGTTGGTGTAGCAAGATGGGGTAGATCCTCTGTGTGGTGAAAGACCCAAATTTACATGCGGTTAGACATGATCACCGGTGGTGAAAGTCCGTAAAAATGTCGGAAGGCGTACGACGATCCTGTGGTGAGACCCCGAAAAATGATGTAGCCCAAATAAATAAACATACGGGATTTGATGAAATTCAAATGAGTATTGGAGGCTAGTCCAATGAGTCAAATCTTTGGGTGAGACACCAATGACTGGTTTGTTACACTTGGCATAGACACGTGTGAGGGAGTCGATGAGTGACTTGGTGAGTGACTCGGGATATGGGCATGAAGACATTCCATGCATGACATACGACATTCATGTAGACATTTTCACTTGGATGTGTATGGGTTGGTTTGATCAATGCGATGAGCACCAGCAGAGTAAACTCGCAGCAGATTATCACTACTGGGCTTTGCTCACCACGTCGTGGGATCCCCCTTTCAGGTACAGGTCTAGTGCAGGTGGCTAACCCGCATATGGGACCGCATTTGGGATGAGAGCTGGACACGACTTTTTTTTGTTTTGTTTTTGTCTTGTATTATATTCGAGCAGAACCAAAACATGTACACCTTTTTGGTATCAAAGGGACTGTAAAGAGACTGTGATTATAGTCTATCATATATTTTTGTATATTGTGAATTGAATATGCAGGAATGGGTCTCGATATATGAGACATGTGAGTGTGATATCGGGACACCCGATATCCACAAGTTTCCGTGAGTTGACGGGTTGTCAACGAGACCCCCGGGATAGGGGGACATCTATTGTGCCCTTGTCTTCATCCAATGTTGGGTTTGAAAATTCCTCTTCAAGGCTTAAGTTTATGATTTCATTCTCCCGTATGTCATCATTCTTTGTGTTGCTCGGGAGTTGTCTTGAAGATTGTTCCTGTTGAAGTTTTTCCAATTACTCAGCTTGCCTTGCCATTCTTTCCATGATAGCATACCTTTCTCTATTGATATTTTTTGACTTGGTGCCCATGTCTGCTATCATGTTGGCGTCCATCTTGGGTTCCATACTTGGCAACCTCATTTGTAGAGCCTCATTATCCCTCTTAATTTCTTCCTTCAATTCAAGGAATAGCTCTTCATCTGATGGTTGCCGGAATTTCTCTTGATAGTATAAACTTCTTATGCCGCCTATTTGAATGGCTATATAAGAGATTGTCGTGTGTCCCCCAACCCGCATGATTGTGGCTTGACATATAGTTGTGGGGTTGGGAGATGTAACCTGCATTGTTGAAAGAATTCACCTCCAAAATTATAAGCTTGTTGACTTGTGGAGGTTTGTGCTTGCCTTGCGACGATTTCTTCCCATGTTAGTGCTATTTGGGCTACTCGAGAAGAAAATTCTTGTTGGAGGGAGTAGAAGAGCTCATTTATCTCCTTGTTTGACATTATGCTTTGCACCTTAAAAAAAAAAAACTATACAAAATAAAAGAAAGAGAATTGAAGTATAATAAATAAAAATAAGAAACAAAAGAAAATAGGAAAAGAAATTTTTTTGCTCAAATTAGAAAACTTCTCTTTTGCCAAAATATCAATCCAAACCAAACTGTACATTCCCCGGCAACGGTGCCAAAAACTTGTTCGATAATTGGCATAGCTACAAAAGACTTTGTTAAGTCCCTGGCAACTACCAAAGACTATGTTATTAAGTCCCAAGCAGTTAACACCAAAACTCACAGCGACATCCGTGCCACACTGGGTCGTACAGTAATATAGTGGACTAACAAGTCCAGATATTGATCCCACAGGGAAGGTGTGGTTTTAGCTGGGATTGAGTACCTTAACTACTAAAGTCGTTCACTATTTGAGAGACTAAAGGAGAGTAGAAAAAGGTTTTAAAAACAAAATAAAAGAAAACAAAGTAGGGTATAATCAATGTCCACCCAGGCAATGGAGTGATATCTAGGATAACTCAAGGAAATATTCTAGGTTGATTGTCTCCATAGATGCATTTCTATGGTTTATATTCATTAAGCACCGAATAAGTAAACGTACACTTGTGCATGTCTATGGAATTCGAGCATGAGGTTTACACTCCTCGTGTCTCCCCTCAATTTCTCACACCAACTCCCCATTCCTCCCTTCTCATCCATCTAGGTCATTAAATAAGATACTTTCCTAAGACGCTCTTTCCTCGAACTTATTAGTCACATCTCGTCTATACAATAGATTCACTGACTATGCTCTGATCGATCACCCTCATGTCCATACGATCCTCACATAATGCTAAGATGGTGCTACTCCTAGTGAAATCCATCTAGTACTAGGCATTCCTAATTTCCTAGACTTCTTTGATTTGGTTAATTAGTATTTCAATTAACTAATTCATACCTTAAGAAAGTTGACATAAGATTTTAGGGCGTAATCCAAGCGTCACCAAGGATACCCTATTGTGGGGATCGAAGACCCAACTCTCAGTATGAATTAATTAATTAAAACCATAATAATCCTAAGAACTACACCAATTAACATCCACACAAGCATGAGTTCACAAAACCATCATAAAATATATATAAACCAAGCATCAACCGTAGAGGATGTTCATTGCAACCAAGTAATCCAACAAAATAATATTTAAGATAAATATAATAATGAAAGATTTACAAATAGAGTAGACTTTAGAGATACAAAACAAATGGAAGGTGAAATTGCCCCCAACTCTACAACTACGCTGCAAGATTCCTATAATGAGCTAGATCTTGAATATCGCCTCCAAAACAAAGTGAAATGAACAAAACTAAACCCTAAAATGGCTCAAGAAGGAGAAAGGAGAGGGTCCCTAAGAGGGTGTTCCTCTTCTAAAAACCGAACCACCCCTAACAGTGTCTCCAATACATATATTTAAAAGGAATGGAAAATGGGGTTCAAATTGGGCAAATGCAAGCACGTTTTGCTCGCTGTGCTGCCGCCTAGGCGAAGAGTCCTTCGCCATGGCGAAGGGCAAGTGTCTTCCATCTAGGTGCTCTTCCTTTACCTAGCTAGGCGTCCCCGCCTGGCAGTTCTGCCTGCAGTAACAACCCCAAGACTCATGATTTATCACGCCCTCGCCCTACCAAGGGCCGCTCCACCTCTCTTAAACCTCTATGCCTCTTCTTTCCCTGTCTTTAACTTCCAACAGGCTATCTCTTCGCCTTGGCGAACCACTTCGCCTCAACGAAGTAGTGCTTCTAGACAGGCTGTGGTTTCTTGATCTTTTTGCCCTCTTCTTACTTGCTTACTTCATTCCCCAAAATATAAGTAACGGGGATTAGTGTAATCTTTAGGAATATAAGTGTGAATCTAGCATTTAGGTTACAAAAATACATGCAAAACACACTAAAAATGATAACAAAATCCACACCTATCAATATTCATCAACATTAAATTCCTTAGATCTACGACATGAATCAGAGCTGCTTTTATACTCTTCTTACTTAAAGAAATCTTTCGTTTAATCTAGCATGTGTAAGTCATGGATGTGCTGCAAAGTTTTCTACGTTTAGATTAATACCCATATTATGTAAAGAATGATCACGGGCATGGGTGAGTAGTAATTAATAATTATGACTCTTACCGCTTGAACGGTTAACAAAATTGTTATAAGCAAACTCAACAAAGGACAAAAATTAAATCCCAAAACACCTTGTTTTACCCCAACCAAACACCTGCTATTATTGATGAGAACTGTGCCATAAAGATTTCAGATGCCAAATTTCTGCCACTATAGTATATTGGAATTCAATCTTAATTATGAAACTAGATCTCGGAGGCCGTGTGATGGAAGCATGGCTAAGGGAATGGAGTGCGATCCGCCAAACCCAATGGGTCATGGCACGAGCCAGGGCTAAGAGATTCAAAGAAGCCCTTCATGTTTTAATCCGAGATGCTCACGTGGAAGAAGCTCGCGTGTTCAACTCGAAAAAGGAAACAAAGATGGTCCACGTCATCAAATTAAATCTGGATTTAACTTCAAGAGCCTGAAGTTTTCGACTTGTTGATTTGTGCTGCCATTTCTGGAGCCAATCGCCATCACTCGGGAGCTGATTTGGTGTTGATTTTACGCTATTTTGGAGCTTATTTGGTGCTGTTTTGCTTTGTCGCGCCGATTGCTCTCGATATGTTACCGATTTGGTGTCACTGCCATTGATTTATTTGCATTGTGCTGATTTGACTCGTTCTTATACTAGAATTAATAAGTTTCCTTTCGCTTTTCTTCTCCCCACATGGACGCTAGTGTGTTACTTTTGCGAAAAAGTACGTTAGCTTTCCTTTCGCTTTTGGCCAAATATTTGCTTTCCTTGTGGCCGAATATTTCAGTTTATTCTTCATATTTTTGGGCCTATTTATAGGCCTGTTATCCTTATCTTCAAGTTTTAAGCATTAATAAAATTGAGAGTTTAAATTCCTCTTCTGCTCTTAAAAGAACTCTTTCAACTTATCGGGTTATTTCGTATGCTCATCAAGACTTATCAATCTGGACTTCCATCACCGATTGTAAGGTCCCTCACATTACCACAAGTTCTGCTTCTTGCCAAACTGCCGAGATCTTCCATCTAAGCCAAATACTCGAGCGGTTCTTCCGAGCTAATCCGATCACGGGTCTCCTCACAAGTTGACGGGGTTCGTATCACATATATCACCTAAACTACAATTAACAACCTCAGTTTGACCATTAGTGTGAGGATAAAAAGTAGATGAAAATTTCAAAATAGTGTCAAACAATTTCTAAAGATTTTTCCAAAAATAGTTGACAAATTTCACATTCCTATCAGATACAATGGTGGAAAGCAAACCATGCAATTTAACAACTTCTCTAAAAAATAATTTAGCAATATGTGAAGCATCATTGGTTTTGTTACACGGAATAAAATGTGCCATCTTAGAAAACCTATCAAGAACAACCAAAATGATAATCTCTCAAAGTCCTTCATATCTAACTCATCTCTATTTAGGATTCATCCCATAATGTGAAGGTTAGGCGCCTGAGAACCAGAACCAAATCTATATATGTTGATGTCTTTAAAGGTGGTAGTTCACTAGGCAACTCATCGTGCACCATATCAACAAAAATCTATTCAGCAAATTCTCCACTTCTAGAGGAACATCGACAATCGAAGAATCGATGGAACTCCTTTTTGCCACTAATGTGCCAAGCATATACTAAGAATTTCAATTTCCTCCCCCAAACTTCTTACATTTTAAAATATGCAAATTCCGTTCAGGAAGTTTAGAGATGTCACGTTTACCATTGCAACCTTGTACTTAAAGGAATAAATGTTATATTTACCAAAATTGGTAACATTAAGATCATAAAGCCAAGGGCGACCTAAAAGAACATGGGCAACATCCATGGGTAGCACATCACAATAGATTTCATTATTATAATCCCCCATTTGAATAGAGAGATCAGGGACACCTTAAGTTTAATGTGCAAAGTATGGTATTCACCTAAGTACTTAAAAGGATTTGGATGTGGTTCTACTTTTTAGGTTTAATAATTTAACAACATCCTTGAAACCACATTCATTGAACTACTCCCATCAATCACTAACTTATATTTCTTATCCCTACTCTTTTACAAGTTCGTGTGAAAAAATACTAGTAATGCCTCCAATTATCATTGTATCTACAAATAGGATAACACACATCTAACCACACCAACACACGCTTCATCATCACAATCTTCATGAAGATCGTCTTCATCGCCATAATAATCTAAAGGTTCAACAATTTGGTCTTCCTCATCCTCCAAACTACTATGTTCAACATCTAATGCCAATGCACGTTGGGGACAATGAGACGCAATATGACCCTTGTGATGACACTTATGACAAACAATCGATGAATTACTAGCCTTAGACTTAATAGAAGCAACATGAAGAGAGTTATGCAAACTAGACTCTTGGCTCCTAATGTTATTAGGCCTAGGGTTACCATTTGATGACATGGACTGTGACTTGGACTGACCTGTATGTGCAAAAGAGGAGGGTCTATTGAACTTCTCGACTTCTAAGACTTTTTTATATGCATCCTCTACAGTGTGTGGAGCTTGCAATTTAACAATTCTTTGAATGTCGAACCTGAGACCATTAACAAAATGAGTGCAGACAACAAATGGATCCTTAACATGGAACTCACTACACCTAAGCTTAGCTTCCTCAAATTTAGCAGAATACTCAGCTACACTAAGAGTAATTTGTTTTAGATTAATCATGTTGGAGAACAATTGACTCTTATATGATGGAGGAATGTATTTTTCTTGACAACTTTGCTTTCATAACAGCCCATTGGGTGATGGATGAGTCACCCAGACAAATCATGTCTTGTAACACATTCTGCCAATACATCTTAGCTGAATTGGTTAATTTCATTTTAGCGAACCGTTCAATATCAATCATTTCATACCAATCAAAATATTCTTCAATAGCAACTAACAAATCAGAGAAACCATTAGAATCCATTCTACCATCAAATTCAGAAGCACTAACCTTGACATTTTTTGTGATGTCCCTTTAAGGTTGTCTAACCGTCTAACATGTCTATCATGATCTCTGCCCCAATTATCATTAACCCTAGGCTGGTGGGTAATTTTACCTTAGTGGTTGGTAATCTAATGGGAAGTTGACATTCGTAGGTTGAAATTGATCACCTAGGTTGAACTAAAGGTCTCCTGTTGCAGGTAACCTCGTGTGAGGTTGAGCAATTGAATTACTATCCAGATTGTCATGCAAACCATTTGTGAATTCATCAGATTGATGTGAACCTCTAGAAGGACTTGAACCTATAGTATGTGGTGACCCAATGTGTTTTCTAACAGTTTCATTAACAATTTCACCTATCTCATGCTTACCCAAATGTTTTAAAAGCAAATCCATTTTCCGATATATTGCATGAGATTGTTTGTGGATTTGTATTGTGTTGGTTTTTGCTTTAATTTGGAGTTTGATCTAAGGAAAAATTGGTGGATTCTGTGGTTTGGTTGTGATTTACGCCTTGTTATGGTGTGGTTTTCGTGACAAGCCTTTGATGGGGCTTATGTTTATGCTTTCTTTCTTTGAGCTGGCATTTTGTTCCACACGTACTCGATCCTGTAAATCTCCTATTCACCCTTTCTTACCCTCGCACGTCTCAAGGGCTTATGTTTCCTACTTTTCTTTAGTGTATTTATGTTCTACATGGACTCGATCCTGAGACATCATGTTCAATTTTCCTTTACTCACTTGAGCCCATTTAAAGGGCTTATGTTTCTTGCTTTTTCTTTAGTGGTATTTATGTTCTTACATGTACTTGATTCTGGGACTTCATGTTCACCATTTCCCTCCCTTTTACCACTTGATCTTGTTTCAATGGCTTATGTTTCCTGCTTTTTCTTTACTGTATCTCTGTTTTTACATGGACTCGATCTTGGGACTTTCTGGTCACCCTTCCCCCTTTACAAGCCCGCCTCAAGGGCTTATGTTTCTTGCTTTTTCTTTGGTTTCTTATGGTTCAAAGTCAGCCATGTTTGGAGGATATGGATTACAAAATAAGGTTTGGAATTTTATGTTTGTACTTGCCATTCAAAAATCTTACAAAACTAGAGACACTACTTTCATAAATACGATTATTTGAATTTAATTAAAATAAAATAATTCCTTAAAAGATAAAAATGAAAATATTGAGAACAATTTTTAAGTAATATAATAATTTAATTAATTAAAAATTAAATTGTTTTGCATAAATTATTTAATTATTTAATATTTTATAGTAATTTAGTAATTTTTTAAATGAATAATTTAGTAATCTTATTTTTACCAAAATTTGACATGTAAATTGTTACGTCGTTTTGTTGATTAAATGAAATAAATAAGTGTTTGTTGATTAAATGAAATAAATAAGTGTTAGACAAATTTTGAAAAATATATGCATGATCAAAGTTTGGTTTACTTTATTTTTCACTCTCACAAAATAAGATTTAGAATTAATGATTTTATTTTAGACATGATTAGGCAATTAGATTTCAAAATATGCAACAATGAAGAAGTAGAAGATTGAGAGAGGTGACATTTTATGTAACAACCTAATTCTTCACATGATATTTTCAGGTTTAAGGCTGCAATGACGCATATATGACTTCCCACTGGCACGTCTAATTTTGCTTCTCACAAGCCCATACCATCAATAAAAGATCTCAACGGTGTTGAGTTTAAGTCCTTCATAGACCTCCACCTTTCACTTCTGGCAATGTGATTTGGATTCCTAGGACATCCCTCCATAAATCTATGATTCATATGCAATATAAGCAATAGATAAAATATATACTAACCGGAATGGAATTGATTCGTGAATCTTCTAGGCAATAACCGATTTACAGGTCTTAACCACACAATGTGGGCTTTAAGAACAATCCAACACCCTTTTGCTTTTAGATCTGGACACGTAGAAAATTCTCTTTCTCCGAAATTATTCATGGCCCTAAACCAAAATATAATGTTATATTTATAATATGGTTTAGTGGGCCATTGAATCCACTTACATACTTGAGCCTATGATTAGCCCATATAAGTTCAATGCTACAACTTAATTAAAACTCTAGTTTGCTTATCTGGGCTTAGTTCTAACATTCGTCCACTAGCCCTATATAAAACTTGAAGGCTCATATGGATTATAAACTGCTCACAACACTGGCCACATACAAATGGGTTTGCCTAGGGACTTATGGTACTTTCCAATTTTGGCTCCCATAGAATTAATCAAACATAATTCCATAATTGGTCAATCAGACCATTATAGTAGACCAACTACACTCCAAAATCAAAAACTTCTCACTCCAAATCATTGTGGAAGATTACCAAGGCCTACTAATCACTCACACCAACTCCTTATGATCGATACTCTGTAATTTCAAACATTATACTATAAAATATCGAAATTACCATTTTTACCTTAAGGATACAACCTTACCCTTGGACTTGATCATGATTGTAAGTTTGCCCCAAACTCAAGTGGGGCCGCCCTAGCTAGGTACAGCTACGATCAATCACCTTTTAAGTTACCTTAGGTTGTATATTGCCCTATAATTAGGGCCATTATAGTTCCCATGTCTAGTCAAAGCAAGATTCTATGAGCTGGAGCAAGAAGCCATCCAAGATCACTCTAAGTGATTATCACTAATAGATGGTCACAAGGAGCACCTTAAAATGACAACCTACTCCCCTCAACTCTCCAATGACCTTCAAGGTTAAGAGCCCATGTGAGATAGTAGTTAAGGGCAAAACCGTCCAAAGATAGTATATGACGATTTGCATTCCTAAGTCCCGTTCAATAGGTACCAAGTACATACTGGTATGATATCCTAGAGACCCACTCTAGTAGCTATGACAAACTACTCCTAATAACTGGGCAGATATCATACCACAACTACTTATGGATTGCCAACATCCATGAACCGTCGTGAACAACCTCAAACACAAGGAACCCATATATGTGTCCTCTTATGCATCCACACACACCCAGACATGTACAATGTGCTTGAACTAGGCCTAAATGAACATAATAATATGAAGTAACTGAACTATCAATTTTATTAATGCAAACTAACTACATTATAAATCATGAAACTAAAAAACTAGAGGGTACATATGAGCCTTATGTTGTATAAATGAGATTCAAACACTTTAGTAAAAGGATTTGCTAGATTATCCTCATATATGCACATTTTCACTATAATGTCTCATCTCTACACAATCTCTCGAACTAGGTGATACTTCCCTTCAATGTGCTTGCCTTTCTTGTGATTCCTTGGTTATTTGGCTTGAGCAACTACCCCAATGTTATCATAATACAAGATCATAAGATCAACAACCTTAGTTATGACTCCTAATTCCATAAGGAATTTCCTAAGACATATTACTTCCTTAGCTGCCTTTGATGCTGCCACATATTCAGCTTACATAGTAGAATCAACAATACATCATTGCTTAATACTCCTCCAACTAACAACTGCTCCTCTTAATGTAAAAACATATCTAGAGGTGGATTTCCTCAATCAGATTGACCGGGAAGCTCTAATTAGTATATCATATAGGGGCTAACTCATCGCCATGATAAACTAACATATAATCTCTCGTTCTCCTTAGGTACTTGAGTGTATGCTTCACAACGGTCCAATGTTCCCTAGATGGATTAGACCGATACCTACTCACTATTCCAACTGAATAACATATATTTGGTCTAGTACATAATATCACATACATAAGACGACCAACTATTGAAGCATATGGTACTGTCTTCATGTATTCTTTCTCTTCAGTTGTCTTAGGACACTAGTCCTGAGAAAGATTGGTTTCATATCTAAAAGGTGTAAATCCTTTTCGGAATCTTGCATGTTGTACTTAGACAATATACTATCTATATAATATTCTTGAGAAAATGCAATAATCTTATTCTTTCTATCTCGTATTATCATAATACATAGAACATATTACGCCTCTTCCAAATCCTTCATTTGGAATTGAGTAGCTAACTAGATCTTTACCTTTAACAACATCTCAAATTCATTTCCAATCAACAAAATGTCGTCCACATATAAAATCAGGAAAACCACTATATCATCCTACATCTTTCTATATACATAAGGTTCTTATTCATTTTGATCAAAACATTTGTTTCATGCTCTCGATGCTTGCTTAAGTCCATATATGGACTTAGGCAACTTGCATACCATGTGTTTTTTACCTTCGATTATGAAACCATCTGGTTACATCATATAGATGTTCTCTTCAAGATAGCCATTAAGGAAGGCTGTCTTGACATCCATTTGCCATATTTCATAATAATAATATGCTACAATGGATAGAAGTCTTATAATGGACTTGATCATGGCCACTGGTGAAAAAGTTTCCTCATAATCAAAACCTGATTTTTTACTATAATCTTTTGCCACTGTTCGGCTTTATAAGTCTCAACTTTTCTATCTACTCCTTTTTTTCTCTTGAACACTCATTTACAACCAATGGCCACTCCCTTGGGGTAAATCCAATAAGAGTCCACACATTATTAGAATACATGGATCTAATTCTGATTTCTTACAGCCTCTTCCAAACCGAAACCTTATCACACTGCTACGTAGGTAACCCATAGATCATCCTCATGTGACTCTAAGATTGTCAAAGATGATTCTCCGATCAATGAGCTTATCAGCTTGGTCTAATGACCTCCTACGTGGAGACCTACACTGGTCTTACAATGTCTAATAGAGTTCGATTTCTTCTTTTCGCCACTCATTTTTGTTGTGGAGTTCCTAGAACACTAAAATGAGATAAAATCTCATTCTCCTTGAGGAAATAAACAAATTCAATATGCATGTACTCACCACCTCTATTAGGAATCATGATTTAGACGTGTCTCTCTAATTGTGCCTTAAATTCCTTGAATTTATCCAAGGCCCAAATTTCTTCTTCATTAGGTACATATCCATAACTTGAGTACCATCAAGAAAAAGTGATGAAATACCTATAGTCACTCGCATGACACTACCGGCCCGCATTACTATATATGTATCAAATCCAAACATCCCTCAACTCTAACTCCTTTGGAAGTAAAGGATCTCTTGGTCATTTTACCTTGAATATAATTCTGATTTAGTGGTAGTTGCTCTAGGTTCAAAAAGGCTAATGACCCACAACTCACTAGTCTTTTTATTCTTTTCAAATTTATGTGACCAAGCCTTAAGTGTCATAACTAAGTTTAATCGATACTAGGTTTTTTTTTCTTTTCAATGATTTTTTCACGTTATCAACTTGAATCACAACACAATCAATATGATATAGATTATTCATCAATGTGCCAAATGTAATGTGACGCCCCAAATCCCGGGGGTCCGTTGACAACCCGCGGAAAACCTGTGTCTCATATCATGAGACTCATACACGAGTAAAAATGGCCACTTGGGCCCATACATCAATACTCACCAAAATCTAACCAACTATATTACAATAGTTCAGAGAGTTATTACATCACTCCTAACTCAAACATATATTAAAATTTAGGAAATTATAATATGTTTTACAACTTTCATAACAAAACCACGGGTCCGGCTTTCTTTCCTCAAAAGTGGCCTCTCAATGAGTGCCGCCTTCCGAACACTCCCTCGTATTCTGAAATAATGTCTCTATATGAGCAATGCCCAGATAATTGGTCCCACATGTGTTTACTTCCCACCAAAAGCACAATGATTCAATACAAAACAGACTCAAGCAAATACAAGATTCCACTTGAATAAGTTCAGATGATATGGATGAGGATGTGACTCCACCCTTCCCACTTCTCTCGAGCCCTCACCGATCACGCATGCCTAAGCTAAATGTGAGAAAACTTCGCTTTCAAACAAAAGGTTTTTGTTCGAAACGTACTACCAAGTTTCCCCACAAATCTATCGATATCCCTCCGAGGTGAATTGTTGGGTAATTTTCGAAATACTAAGTGGGTCACCGAGATGAATCGTTGACAACCCCCAAGGCAATTCTTCGGAAAATCTTCCTTGAAATTCCTTTCACAACCCTTTTCATTTTTCTTTCATGTCATGCACTCACACCTATTGATCTAGGTTGCCCCGGTGCATATGAAATGCATTATGCCATTTTCAAACAATTCATGTTAATATATCCCAATCATGCATATATTAACAAATACACATACTAATCACTTGTCATTTATTCATATCAATAACATCAAAATTAGCTCTCATGGGCCAATTTAACAATCCAATTTAATTCCAATGGCTCTCACACAATTATATTTGATATAATTCAAGCATCCATGTTAACACATCAATTAGCATGCATTAACATCTCATTTTCCCAATACACATTTCAAGCCATTTCATGCAAATAACACATGGACATTTTTGGTCAAATCATGCAAACCGGGACTGTTTTTAATAGTCCCTAACGAGTGGGTCAGCTCAGGGCAGCTCCTCTGATGCTCCTGCTCCATTTTGTGGAACTGAGAATCCATGGTCAGCTCGCCTCATACACCCTAATATGCCAATTTGTATGTTATTTAGCATCAAGCAAAACACATAAACACAACACAGTTACCTAAATGTCAGGATCGCCCAAGACGGGTTCCAATTTCCAACAATTCGCTCTCAAGTTTTAGATCGACCAAACGGCCATTCGTCGCCTTCGCCATCCCAAAACATTTAAGGCTCTTAAACTGGGGAAATAACCGAGTAGGAGAAGACCCCTACCTCACTTGCCACTTGTCAATTTCTCAATTGCTCATTGGATTTCCTTATCCACTTTATCCATCTACTTTGAGATTTTCCTCCAATTAGGAGATGCCACATGTCCATGTGGGCCCCACTCTTGAGCTCAAGTTGACTCATTATGCACCTGACACGTGGCACACTATGAGCCACTCAAAATGCGCCAAGTGTCACGCACTACGCTCGTTGCCTCGAAAAACATGCAAATTCTGACTGTCTTGGAATTCGACGAAATTCGACGTGGTAGCTAGATTTCATGAGACGATTCCAACGGTGAGTCCATTTCATCATCCGAGATCTAGAAAAATTCCGGATTTGGACCGAAATTACCTTTTTGCCCTTTTTCATAAATTTAGATTTTCTCGGGGTTTCACATGTAACAAATTCATTTTCTTTCCCTCTAATTAGTCTGTCACCCTAAACCTAAATATACTGTTATATTTATAATAGGGTTTAGTGGACCATTGAATCCACTTACATACTTGGGCCTATAATTAGCCCATATAAGTTCAATGGTCCAACTTAATTAAAACTCTAGTTTGCTTATATGGGCTTAGTTCTAACATGTGAGACACTACAATCCATCCCCCTTAGGGCCCATTGTCCTGATTTGGGCACTCACAACTTCCCACTATCTCGTCATGATTTTGCTTCTCTATTGAGCCTACACCCTTAAGAAAAAGTTTCGATAGTGTTAAGTTCAAGTTCTCCATATATAGACCTTCCCATTTCACTCTTTGGCTGATATGAGACATTACATTCTAAGTTCATGTTTCTAGAATCTTCTAAATTATTTGTATAAAAGAAAGCATTTATTGATCCAAAAACAGTTGATCAATAATCAAAGGACCCAATAAATGCATTAAAAATTGAAACTTTATTGAAACAATGAAGCATATAAATCATAGTGTATAGAAAAACATACCTGACATGGATTCGAGATTATTGACTGCCATTTATCTCCAAAATCTGCAAGGAATGAGATTAGAGAAAAGTTAGGGTTGAAGATAACTCTTTCCTTCTCCTCAAGCTGCAGTATACAAAACCCTTATCAAATTCTAGAGTTTTATTTACTTATATATATATATATATATATATATATATATATATATATATATATATATATATATATATATATATATATATATATAGCAAAAGGGAACAATTGGGTTTTGGTCCAATGGACTTACCAAAGTAAAGGAGAAGATAGAACCATGAGCCCATAGATAGTTAATATTAAACCATTCCATAAATGACCCATAATTAACATGCACAATTACACAATTAAATTGTAATATGATTATGATTTGTTTATAATTAATAAATTAATCTAACATTCTTCCATTTGGATGACATAATCATAATTCAAATGCTTTCACAAAAGATTTACATAGCCATAACCAATCATATACAATTAACACACTTAGAGATGCATAAATCGTACATAATCAGGCGCTACTAATCAAAATCATAACTCAAATGTTTCAAGAGATTTACATAGCTATTAACTAATCATATACAATTAATACACCGAGAGGATGCATAAATCATACATAATTAGGCACTACTAATCAATAAGCATTACAATGACAAGAATATTAATTCAATAGAAAGAAAAACATAACTATGTCATTCATCTGGTCCAAATGACACAAAATCACAAGATAATGAAAAATGTCAAAATGTGCATGTAATAACGAAAATGCATGAGTTTTCCTTACAAAATACATGAAAATGAAAAACTCCCACTAAAACAAAGAGTCTAGGCTCCTAACAATCCCATATGGGTGACATGTTCTTGAAACACACAAATAGGTAAGTCTTTAATTAGAGGGTCTACCAACATGCTAGTTGTAGGTGTGCTCAACTGAAATGATGGACTCTACAACTTTCTCTTTAACAAAAAAGAACTTCACATCAATGTGCTTGGAGCGAAAAGTGCTCCTAGTGTTCTTATAGAAAGATACAGTTGCGGGATATTCACAGAACATTTTCAACGGTCTAGAAATAGAGTGAACGACCCCTAAATCTGAAATGAAGTTTCACAACCATATTGCATGACAAGTAGCTCCATAACAAGCTACATACTCTACCTGCATAGTAGAAGAAGTTGTAAGTGTCTACTTGACACTTTTCCACAAAACAACTCATTTAGCCATCATAAAGATATAACTCAGAGTGGACTTCTTATCATCCACGCAACCTACATAATCGAATCTGAAAACAACCACCTCAAGTGTAACAATCTCAAATTATACCTCCTAGTAGTTCGTTACATGCTTGGGGGTATAATATAAGTAAATTTGTTTTTTCTAAATTTGAGTACTAAGGGTAAATTGGTAATTTGACATTAAGGACCCAAAGGTCATAACACAAGAAGATTATATGCTAATTTAGAAATTGAATAAGTTGATTTGCAAATAAAATGAAAATGAAGGACCAAATAGCAAAAATAGACATTTGACTCAAATAAGGATAAGACCAAACATGGTCTTATGAGAAGAGATCTTTCTCTCTTTTGGCTAGGGTTCACAGTTGAGGAAGGATAAGCCATTTTTGGCTCCCAATTGTTCAAGCAAGGAGAAGGAGAAAAAAAAGAAGAGAAGAAGAAGAAGAAAATCCAGGTTTGGAAACTATATGTGTATGGGATTGTTTGGAAATTTCTTATGTGATGTTTGGAATTTTTGTATGGAATTACCATAAATCTTTCTTTGTCTAAGTTGTGTAGGAAAAATCCTATTAGAAGTGTTGTTGGTTGGTATAAGATGAGTTTTATGGTTTATTTTGAGTTTTGGTTGACTTGTTTTGGTTTGAAGGAAATTTCCTCCGAAATGGCAAAGTCCGCTATTTCGCATCCGTCGACACCCCTATGCCTAAAGTGGAAGTGCATGCCTAGGCATGAAGCTTCGCCTAGGCGGAGGTCACTACGCCTAAGGAACTCCGGGAGCCCGTGAGTTTCTATTATCTTTTGGCTCCGCCTAGGCGAGTAGCTTCGCCTAGGCGCATATGTAAGTCCCGTTTTGGTTCCTCGTCTCGTTAATTCTAACAATCATCCATTGGATTAATAAGGATCCTAATAAGAGAATGAAAGGGTCTGCATAAAGTATAAAAATTATATGAAAATGTTTTGTACCTCACCGCCGAGGCGAAATGAAGCTTTGCCTCGACGATCTTGTCGTTGGGCAAACATGGTTTCTTGCCCTCATCTGCTAATGTGTTTAAGAACAATATAACAAGATCCGTAAGACATATAATTGTATGCCTGCTTAAGTCCAAATAGAGAATGAATAGGCGCCTTTGTTCAGTGCTTCGACACTCCTGCTAGTGCTACGACACTTCACATGCGGGCAGCATGTCTCTCGACAAGTGTTTCAAAGACTTTGCTAGTGCTAGTGACACTTCGCATAGGCAGCGCCAGATCCGATCAATGCTTCGCACTCGCAATTCCCACGACACTTCATTATGGGCAGCACGCTCGATCAGTGCTCGCACTTCGCCAGTGTTACGACACTTCGCTACGCGGGGCGTACACGCTTCTCGTTTCCGCGATCGCATCGCACCTTCGTACCTATCAAAGGCGTCCCTATCATTCTTTGTTACTGGTCTATGCAAGCAAATACTTATATATTGTCTATCTGAATAATATGACATATGCAAACATTTATATGATAAGAATTTGAGTAATGAACAATAAGAAAGCATAAGAAATTAGTTTTGTTCCGGGTACCTTCTATACAAGGTCTTTGTTCTGAACTCCTATGGGAGATATGAAATTCCGTAATAAGAATTATGTATATGAAAACTCCGACATATGCCTTATGTTATATGTATCATGTAATTGTGGACCACTCCTAGTGGTCATAACTGTTATCTGTTTCCCACTAAGCTATAAGCTTAGCACGGGTGTTTATCCATGTAGGTACTGAAGAGGACATCCGTGACATTCCGCATCAACCAGGGCCAACACAATAGTAGGAGACCACTTGATGTGTCTCGACTGCTTTGCAACTCTAAATGTACAAGTCGGAATAACGGAATTTTGTTATGTACAAGTAAATGAGACTTAGGAATATGTTCAGGACAGTTAAACACCACTATGGTAGTAGTACAAGAAGATTTATTTTCTTATGGATATATATATGAAATGGGCCCACCAATAAAAAAACCGAAAACAAAGTTAAAGAGTCCTACCCCGTGCCACGCTCTCTCTTTCGCCTCTTCAGTGGGGGTAGGGCGTGACATCAAGAATGTCCAGACGATATGTCAACATGAGATCCTTAGTACCCTGAAGATACCTTAAAACTTACTTAGCTGCTTGTTAGTGGCTTTGACAAGGATCACTTAAATACCTGCCTAACACACCTACAACAAAAGCAATATCAGGGCGTGTGCATACTTGAACATACATCAGGCTGTCCATAACTAAAGAACGAGGAACTGCTTTCATCTGATCTCTCTCAATATCATTATGAGGACATTGACCTTTGGAAAATCTGTCACCCTTTACAATTGGCGCCTTAACAGAAGAACATGATTATACATTGAACCTTTTCAAAATGCGCTCAATATAAGTCTATTAAGACAGTCTCAGAATGCCTCTAGATCTATTGCAAAGTATGTGTATGCCTAAAACATAAAATGCTTCCCTAAGATCCTTTATATAAAAATGGCTAAACAATAACTGCTTAATCTCAACCAATAGGTCAATTTCATTGACTATTAGCAAAGTATCATCAACATATAAAACTAAGAATATGTATTTTCTCCCATTGACCTTCATTTATATGCATTGATCGACGATGTTCTCCTTAATACCATTGGTGGTGACAACTTCATCAAACTTGAGATATCACTACCTAGAAGCTTGCTTTCGACCATTATAGATTTTTGAAGTTTACACACCATGTGTTCCTTACCAACTTCCTCAAAACCAATAGGTTAAGACATGTAAACATCCTCAACTAAGTCTCAATCCAAGAAGGTTGTCCTCACATCCATCTGATGCAACTCCAAATCAAAATGAGCCATTATAGCCATAATAATGTGTAGAGAGTCTTTAGTAGACAAGGGAGAGAAAGTTTCCTTGAAATCAATACCTTCTCATTGACTGTAACTCTTAGCCATTAATCTTGCTTTATATATCTCTACCTTTCCCTTGGCATCGTGTTTGGTCTTAAACACCCATTTGCACCCAATAAGTCTACAACCATTTAGCAACTCTACTAAGCTCCACACTTTATTCTATGACATAGAAGTCATCTCATCTTTCATTGCATCAATCCAGAAGTTGGATTGAAGACTAAAAATGGCTTCTTTGTAGACAGTCGGATCTGATACATCACTCACATCATACTCATGCTCTTGTAAGTAAACAATGTAGTAATTTGAAATTGCAGGCCTACACGCCCTCTAACCTCCTTAAGGGTATATCCATGACTACATTTGAGGCTTCTTAGTCTATTTCCTCAATTGGTTCATTATCAAGAGTGGCTATTGGATGCTGGTGAACAATAGGGCTAGTTATTAGAGCGGAATCAATAGGCACAAGAATAAAAACTGGGTGTTCTTTGAACATAATTTCTCTTGGCCCTTGGCTTGTACTAGTATCATCCTCAAATTAGATAGCTTGATCTGACTTTATCATTTTGGTAGTGTGTGACGGGCAATAAAACCTGAAACCTCCTGATCCCACACAATAACCAATAAAGTACCCACTGGTGGTCTTTAGATCAAGTTTCTTGGATTGCGGGTTATACGGTCTCACTTCCACCTTGCAGCTCAAACATGGAAGTGACGAAGACTAGGCTTCTTCTATGACCATAACTCATATGGAGTTTTAGGAATAGACTTATTAGGCACTTGATTCAAAATATAAGCTACAGTTTTTAAAGCTTCCCCCCCATAATAACTCAGGTAGTGAGGAATTAACAAGCATACATCGCACCATATTAAGAAGCGTGCGATTCCTCATCTCTATAATGTTGGAAAAAAAACTTATGTAGATACGCAATAATATAGCATGTTCATACACACATATCTGAAATTTGGACTCAAAACACCAAAATAGGATCCATAGTTTATCCAGAAAGTGACTGCTGTTGAAAACTAAGAGAGAGAGAAGATGATCGGCTTCATCCGATATGCCAAACAAAACATAATCTTTAATCGGATGGGAAGTAAGAGAGGCTCATATCAGATGAGAGGACCTCTCATAATAGGTACTCACGGATAGTCCAGCTTCTCCATCATAGACTACTGACAGCCAAGCACGCATTAACACGTCACTACGTATTAAATACGCTTACGTGATTAATTGGTCAAGTGCATCAACACGCGCTACGTGACACTGGTCAAGCACGTAATAATTACCGCTTACGTATTAATATTACTATTAAATTGATATTTAATAATCCAATAAACAAATCTTAATAATTGATTGTACTAATCCATAAAATTAAAAATACAACATTCTTCTCCCACTGATAGCATTAGTCAATTATTAGGAATAAGGATTATTATAACTATGATAAAATATCAATTATGACCAAAGCTAATATAACAACCAATAATAAAATATATAAAGCCTTCAACGTAAGTGAACATCTTATCCGATAGGGAAAAAATGTCATACTCAACAAAGCCTCATATTTCATGTAAAGAGATTATGAATGAACCGCATGAGAGAATAACAAAACAAAATATGCATTTCTCAAACAAATGGTCCAAGCATCTCAATGATGCTGTCAGAGATATGATGATATTATTGACATGTCATTCAATACATACCTCAAACAATTACAAAGCAAATAAATGCATAAATTCAGACTCCCACTAACTCCAAAAATATCAAAAGATTCTAACCAAACTCATATGAGTTACATGACGTTGATAAACTCCTATAGGTAAGTCTTTGGTTAGTGGATTTGCTAACATATGTCCTGTAGCAGTATATTCAATTCGAGTATGAAATTCCCGAACTTTCTCTCTAACAAACAGGTTTTTTATATCAAAGCGCTGAAATGAGTAAAGACTTCGTTGTTTTGAGGGAAATGTATAGCAGCTGTATTGTCACAATATATAACAAGTGGCTTGGATATGCTCTCAACAATATGAAAGCTAAAAATCAATTTCTATAGCCACATGGCTTGATAAGTAGCCTCATGTAACACCCCTTTTCCGATCCGACCCGATTGGCGGGTCCGAACCAAATCCGGGATGCTCTGATACCACTAAACTGTGACGCCCCAACACGGCATAGGATGTCAAGTGAGGGTCACTCTTTATCATACTTATAACTCCTACACTTCACAGATATTCATATAATGTTAAACAATTAACTTGTATTACATTCTGTAGCAGCGGATTACAAAATATATATACAAGCTCCAAATATGGAAATGTTCAACATTTACAATATTTACATTATTTACAAAAATTTCATATACAAAATGGGGATCGAAGGTCTTCCAGCACCTATTGATGTGTGGCCTTTGACTCCGCTGATGGATTGTCCCGCCCTTCCGGTTTCCTTTCGTACCTACACGGATTGAACACTGTGTTGCTTTACGCTTTAGCGGGAATATGACTTCTATTAAGAGTCACCACACTTTTATACAAATGCATATAACACATATAATGCTATTTATTCTTGTCATTTCTCATATATATACTTATCATAAATCCAAGCCATTTTATATCATCTTCCGTATACTTTCATGTAATCTTGTACTTTACTGGTTTCA
This sequence comes from Tetrastigma voinierianum, assembly GCA_016808115.1. Taxonomy (NCBI): domain Eukaryota; kingdom Viridiplantae; phylum Streptophyta; class Magnoliopsida; order Vitales; family Vitaceae; genus Tetrastigma; species Tetrastigma voinierianum. The sequence continues at coordinate 86,875 of JAEQBH010007437.1, read as the reverse complement.
GAATCGATATCATCATCACATAGCAAGTATAAGCTTCCATATTCTCCCTCATTTCCTTTGCATATACCGTCATTTCTTTATGTTTCATGTCCGTATAAACCTTAGGAGTGGATACAGAATACATAATCCATGAGGACCATAGGTTATATTCATCGATGAAACAAAGGATCCAGCGAGGGCCCGTAGGCGCGCCGTGAATATTTTTATACCCGAGGTATCATCACCGGTCCGAGATGCTGACTATCCAATGAGGGCCTGAGGGCGCTGGTGGTGATCTCTTCGGGCCACCCGATCCAAACGAGGTCCCGATTTCTGAATGAAAACGATATGCTGCACGGTTCTCTCCCAATAGGCATGCTCCATCTATCCCTCTACCAGTTCTAAGCGTATTAATCAATATGTATTTTATGTTCAGTATATATCTCATATTCCCGAATAATTATTGTCATTCGGTAATTATATGAGATATATATACAATCAGTTATTCATATCTTTACATTTTTCATACTTCATTATATGCATAAATAACTATGCTTACACTGTATACTTATGAGCTATTTATGAATTCATAATATGCTCATAATATAAATAACTATGGGTTACCCACTGCCTACTGTTTTCCATGTTTTCTGGAACTAATATGAGTTCCAATCTTATTGTTGTCTATTGATGAATTCTTTGACTCAATGGCTTTCCATAGAGTCCAAGAACACCCAACCTGAAGTTCGTATCGAAGCGATACGACCTTCCGCTGGAGTACACGCTACAATACTCGACGAGCTGACTAGACACGAGCTGCACTGAAGTGATGATTCATTTTAACACTTTGGTCTGACATCTAATATTCTCTCAGGCATATGGATGGATTCTTGACTCAATGGGCTTCTTCTATAGAGTCCAAGAACACCCAAATCGAGTTCGACGAAGGAGATATGACCTTCCGAAGTTGAGGTCATGCGCAGTCACCTTGACGAGTCGACCACTCAAGCATGATCACCGCTCACTGACGACCCTATCGACGACCCCCTCGCCGACGACCACCGCTCACTCTGACGAATTTCGTTGGACGACCACTATTGACGACCACTGCACCCACGACGACCTTGTTGGATCTAATTCCTCGTTGGACGACCAATCGCTCACCGATCACCCCCTTGTTTGACGACCGTTGAAGACCACCGCTGATCTACCACTGCTCACTCGACGACCCCTGTTTGGATCGACTCCCGTTGATCAATCACCGTTGACCCACCAATTGCTCACCGACGACCCATCACCCATTTGATCAGCTCAGTAAAAAGACCATAACTTGGTCTACAGGAGTCCTAATTAAGAAATTCAAAGCCTAACATCAAGTTCATTGATGTGGCTACTATTTCAGAAGGACTTACTACCAAATTCTTCTTTATTTATTACTCAAAAACCCGTTCTAAGATTCAACTACTGCATATGATCTAAAACAGGGAATTTTCTGGGTTCGACTTGTAACTGGACCCTTCTCAAACACATATTTAGGAGCCTTAAAGCTCTTCTTAACTCAACCCTACAAGAAAGGAGTTTAGGAGTTCCTAAACCCAAACCATACACAAGATGTAGGGTTCTTAATCATGTATCTAAACTTTATAGTCCAAAAACTAGACTTCCATACTCCCATACAGTTTTACATACACTTATTCATGGTTCCATACTTTTCTATACCAAATCATAATTCCATACCAATACCCATATTTCCATACTTTTCGATACAAAATCATAGTTCCATACCACCCAAGACATGTATCCGTACCCATACTCAAATTCCATACCAATACTCAAATTTAGTAATTCCATACCTGTAATCTTCTTCTTCTTCTTTCTTCTTCTCTCTCTTCTCTCTTGTCCGTATTTGCTCTCTTTTTCCCCAAGACCAAAATAAGATATTTCTTTCTTTTGGTCTTATCCTTATTTGATCTTATCCCATTTTTATTTTACTTTGGTCCTCCAACTCTTATAATATTTGCAAATCATTTATAATATTTTTACAATAGCCTCAAATCTTCTTTATTATTTGTAATTTAATTATGCATATTCCTATTTTTGCTTTATCTTATTTTATTCCGAATAAATATATTTTTATTGCTTATTATACCAAAACATGTTATAAAACTGTTAGTATAATTTGGGGTGTTACAACTCTTAAAAAGAATTTCATTCCTCGAAATTCATACTCGATTCAAGAGTTGCGATAATCGCGCTCTCATAGTTGCTTCGGCTCCCAAGTAGCTTCTTCTACCATGCAGGTTGCCGTGAGAACTTTCACTAATGGTACTTGTTTGTGTCAAGAATCGTTTGCACTCTGCCGAATGGTCTTTGCCTCATCATATGACAAATCTTCAGACTTGTATTTCTGCACTGGGTAGTATGTGCGACTCCATCGAGCTGCATTCCGAAGCATCGACACATGAAACACATCGTGTATCGGCTAACTCAGAGGGAGTGCCAATCGATAAGCCACGTGGCCAATAATGCTCCAAAATCTCATATGACCCTATGAACCTTGGACTCACATTTTCCGACCAAACCTAAGAATTTTCCTCCATGGTGATACTCCTTTAAGAAGATGACCTTGTCTCCCACTTTATATTCAATATCTCCTCTTTAGGTTGGCATACGATTTTTGTCTATCACTAGCCTTTAACCTCCGCTCGAATAACTCGTGACTTTCTCTTCTCGTATCTTTACCATGTCCTGGACCTATCGCTTTATGCTCATTCACTCGTCTGAAGACACGTGAGTTCTACATTTCCGGCCATACAAAGCTTCATATGGTGCCATACCAATGCTTGATTGAAAACTATTGTTATAGGCAAATTCCATCAATGGAATATACCTATCCCAACTTCCCAAAAATTCCATGACACAACCTCGAAGCATATCTTCGAGCACCTGAATCAATCTCTCTGACTGTCCATCTGTTTGCGGATGGAATGCCGTACTAAAATTCAGCTTAGTGCCTAAACTTCGATCAGAATTCCTTCCAAAACCTTTGATGTAAATCATGATCTCTATCCGACACAATAGACAACTAACACCATGCAATCTCCACAATCTCATCTACATATAACCTGCCTAGTCGATCCCATAGAATAGTCAATCATGATCGTATAAATGGGCCGACTTTGTTTCATCTACAATCACCCAAACAGTAGTCATGTTTTTGTTGTGTGAGGGGAAACCCAATGACAAAAATTGATGGTAATGTTATCCCACTCATCAGGAACTGGAAGGGGATTTAACAAACCCGTTGGCATTCTGGTGTTCGCCTTTGACTTGCCGACACGTCAAACACTTAGACACATATTCAATCACATCTCTTTCATTCCTTTCCACCAATAAAATCAAGCTTCAAGTCCTCGTACATCTTATTCCCTCCCTGATGCATGGTAACACCGCACATGAGCCTCAAATAGCAACTTTTCTTTTAGCTCTTTATCATCCGCACACATAATCTATTCGAAATACAAACTTCCTAAATTCTTCTTTCTCTCTAAAACTCGGTCTTGTCACCATCTCTAACCATCTCAGAATTTTCTCAGAATCCTCATCATTTTTTCTTCACATCTATAATCATTTGCTTTAAAACGGGTTGCGCTTCTAATTGAGCCAATATAGCTCCATCATCACCTAATCTCCAATCATCAGATCAGATGGATATCGCTACATCGTTTTTGCTTAAAGCATCGGCTACTATATTAGCCTTCCTGATGGTAATCTATGATGCGCTCATAATCCTTTAATAACTCTAACCAATTACTGCCTCAAATTTAACTCTTTCGAGTTAGCAAGTACTCGTAGACCTTATGATCGGTGTAAATTCTACACTTTTCCCCGTATAAGTAGTGTCGCCATATTTTTAAAGCAAACACTACCGCAGCTAACTCTAGGTCATGAGTGGGATAATTTTGTTCATGTGGCTTCAACTGTCTGGACGCATAAGCCACTACTTTCCCATCTTGCATTAACACGCATCCTAAACCAATGCCTGAAGCATCACTATACAAGGTATACTCTTTTCCTGAGTAGGTCAGGTCAACACCGGGTGCTCAACCAAAGATCCCTTTCAACTGTTCAAAACTATTCTGACATTTGTCTGTCCACTCAAACTTTATTCCTTTCCTGAGTAACTTGGTGAGCGGAGAAGCTATGACCGAAAAGCCTCTCACAAATCTTCTATAATAACCGGCCAAGCCCAAGAAACTTCTCACCTCTACATTTTCGAGGTGATTTTTAAATTCACAAACTCGCTTCAATCTTAGCAGATCAACTCTATACCCTCAAAGCAGACACAATATGGCCTAGAATGAGACTTTCTTTAGCCAAAAATCACATTTGTCGAAGCTTGAATGATATAACTTCTTTTCTTAACGTCTCTAAGACTATTCTCGTGTGTCGTTCATGTTTTTGTGCATCCTAGAATACACTAGGATGTCAATAATAAAAACCACAACAAATCGATCCACATAGGCCTGAATTAATTCTATTCATCAAATCCATGAATGCTGCCGGCATTAGTCAACCCAAATGGCATGACTAAAACTCATAATGACCATATCTAAGGCCCTAAATGCGCCTTCTAAGACTTCTCTCCTTCCTTTACCTCAAACCGGGATAATACCCCGATCGCAGGTCTATCTTCGAAAAGACACCCGCTCCCTTTAACTGATCAAAAAGATCTTCAATTCCTGAATGGGTAATTTTTTCTGTTTTTCACTGTCACCTTATTAATCTCGCTGATAATCGATGCACATCCGTAGAGTGCCATCTTTCTTTCTCTTCACAAATAAAACAAAGTACCCCAAGGGGACACACCGGGTCGGATAAACTTTATCTAAAAAAGCTCTTGCAATTGACTCTTTAACTCTTTCACTTGTTGAGCCATCCCCACATGTGCCCTTGACATAGGGATCGCTCGGTACAATTTCTATAGCTAAGTCCACCTCTCTCCTCATGTGGAATAATTCGTAACTCTTCAGTGGAATACATCTGAAATTCCTTACTAATAGATCTTTTCTACATCAATTTTGACTCCTTGAGTCAAGTATCAAAGCCAAGAATGTCTCACATCCTTTCCTCATAATTCTCCTAGCTTGCATAGTGTGGAGATGGCATTAGACATTACACTTGATCCAATGCCTGTACTATTACTCCCGCTTGGTCAGAGTATTTCAACACTACTGCTCTTTGTCCACAATCCACGATAGCTCGTGCTTAGATTGTAACCAATCCATTCCTAGAATCAAGTCAAACTCTCTAATGGTAAGGTTATCAAATCAGCAAGAAACTCTCCTCGGCTTGTATAACAATGGGACATTTCTCAGATATGCTATTCACACTAACGCTTGTGCCCCAATCCGACTAGTTACATGCATTGTCATATGCTAATTCTCCTTTGCTGGTACTTTGTCAAATACATGCTCCATGCACACATATGGAATTGAGTAGATCCAGGATCAATCAATGCATGCATCTCTATATCATATAAAGAAAAACATACCAGCTTATAACCTCGTGAGCATTCGATCCTCACGAGAGCCTTCATAGCATATGCTCGTGTCAAGTCGCAGCATAGGACCCATCTACTCCGCTTCCCGAAACTATGCCTCCGCCCCCATAATCGAGATGGGCCATCGCGACCCTACCATGATCAAGGAAGGCCTAAAGTGGTGTCTCGGGACTTCCCGCCACTTCCTTGTTGGCTTCTATTATCCCCAATTTTCGTGACACTGCGGTTTTAAATGCTCAAGGCTTCCACACCGAAAACACCCTCCCGTCAATATATCCCTGCAAACTCCCAAATGCTTTTATGGCAAATGAGGGCATTCGGAATTTCTCCCCGTCCAATCAAGCACTCTAATTGTACTCACGTGTTACATTGGACCTTGCCTTCTACCCTCGTGTGAAGGAAATCCATATATTCCGATCGAAATGAGATCTTCAGCTCTTTCCCGAGTGAGGACGAAGCCCCCAGAAACTCTTCCTCGCTGTAACCTTCGTTGCTCGCTTCTAGTCTCTCTACTTCATTGCGCCTCACCAACCGATAAAAATCCACCGTTTGGAGAGAAGTCATAGGTGTGCCAACATTCTTTGATGGAATCATGCAAATTCCATCCTCAATTGCTCTACACCGAAATGCCTTGGTAGTGACCACCTGCAAGATATTTACTTCAAGATGCATAAATTCTTTTTCTATATTCAGCCACCGATAAGCTCCTTGTTTCAAATTTAGGAACCTGTTTCCACTTGAACTCTATACATCTCAAGAACATACTTTGTCCTCGACTCTGGACAAAGAATTCATGTCAGGACTTGAACTCGACTTTTGGAGTACTAGTTTCCACTCAATCATGCCCCACCCTGCAATAGTGAGGATCGCACATGATGCTCGCCGACCTGGGAGGACATCTAACCTCTTCTAATACTCTATCTAGCTTTTCAACTAATTCCTGGCTTTCTCCGACTCTTCCATGCTCGACCCATGGAATTCCTCTGCTCCATGTCTTCTTACTGTGTCTATTGGAGCTTTAGGAGATGTCAATCTATCCAAAACCCGAGCCATGTCTTGCGATATTCTCAGCAAGGCTTCCGTGGGTTCATTAGGGTACATTGATTTCTCTCGAAGGTTCAGTCGATAACCCTTGTTCCATCAAGACACTCCTCAAATAGCCTTCTTCGAGACGATCCATCTATACAAAACACAAGGACATCCACATCAGCCCACACATTACTAAACACAGTTTTCTATTTTATATACTCTATTCCGTGAGCCACCTTAAACTTAGGCTTTTCCAAACGCCTAAACCTAGGCTCTGATACCACTTACTTGTAACACCCCTTCTCCGATCCGACCCGATCGCTCCGAACCAACCGATGCCTGACACACTAAACCGTGACTTCAACTCGCATAGGATGTCAAGTGAGGGTCACTCTTTTATCATACTTATAACCTTACACTTCAGATATTCATATATCAAAGTTAAACAATTAACTTGTATTACATTCCAGAGCAAATGATTACAAAATATATATACAAGTCTAAATATGGAAATAAACAACATTTTACAATATTTACATTGGTTTACAAATTTTTATATATAAAATAGACCTAAAGGTCTTCCAAAGGGGGAACCTATTGATGTGGCCTTTGGATCACGATGGATTGTCCGCCCTCCGGTTTCCTCTGCACCTTTTACACGGCTTGAACACCCGTGCTAAGCTCACGCTTAGTGGGAATATGACTTCATTACTATCACCACGCTTTATACAAATGCATATAACACAGGCGCGCAATGCTACGATTCTTACATTTCTCATATATATACTTATCATAACCGCTCATTTATATCATCTTCCATACTTTTCATGTAATCTTGTACTTTACTTCTTTGTTCTTGTAATCGTATACTATCATCACATAGCAAAGGTTATGCTTCCCATATTCTCCCATTTCCTTTGCATATACCGTCACTTTATGTTTTATGTCTCGTATAAACCTAGGAGTGGATACAGAATACTATAATCCATGGCACCGACAAAGGCATTTTCACCAGATAAACAAGATCCATGAGGGCCCTGTGAGGCGCCGTAATATTTTTATACCCGAGGCAGATCATCACCGTCCGAGACACTGTCCATGAGGGCCCGAGGCGCCTGTGTGACCCTTTCGGGCCACTCCGATCCAAACGGTCCCGATTTCGAATATAACCGGAGCATGCCGCACTCTATTCTTCCCCAATAGGCATGCCCATCTATCCCTCACCAGTTCCAAGTGTACAATCAATATGTATTTATAAATTCAAGATATATCTCTATATTCCTCGAATAATTATTGTCATTCCCAGAATTAAATGAGATATATATACAATCGCTTATTCATATCTTTACATTTTTCATACTTCATTATATGCATAAATAACTATGCTTACACCGTATACTTATGAGCTATTTATGAATCTCATAATAGATGCTTCATAATATAAATAACTATGGTTACCTGTAATTGCCTACTGTTTTCCATGTTTTCTGGAACTATGAGTTCCAATCTTATTGGGTTGTCTATTGATGAATCTCCTTGACTCAATAAGCCTTATAGAGTCCAAGAACACCCAAATCGAGTTCCACGAAGGAGATATGACCTTCCGGTTGGATCGCGCGCCAACAACCTTGACGAGCCGACCAGATTGGACGAAACCGCGACCGTCGATTTGTCTCATTTTTAACACTTTGGTCTGACATCTAATATTCTCCTCAGGCATATGGATGGATTCTTGACTCAATGGGCTTTCCATAGAGTCCAAGAACACCCAAATCGAGTTCGGGGACGGCGAGATATGACCTTCCGGTTGAGGTCATGCGCAATGGCCTGACGAGTCACCACCGCTGGCGATCACCGTTTCAATCGACGACTTCTATCGACGACCCCGTCGATCGACCACCGCTGACGACCACTGCTCACACCGAATTTCGTTGGACGACCACCGTTGGACGCTCACCGCTCACCTGCACGCACTTTGTTGGATCTAATTAACGCTGGATGACCAATCGCTCACGATCACCTCCCTTTGTTTGACGACCCCCTCGGCTGGACGACCACCGTTGGACGACCACCGCTCACCGACGACCATCACCCATTTGATCGTTTCAAAGTAAAAAGCACCATAACTTGCTCCACAGAGTCCGGAATTAAGAAATTCAAAGCCTAACATCAAGCTCATCGATGTGGCTACTTCATTTTGTAGAAGGACTTACTACCAAATTCTCTTTATTTTTACTCAAAACCCGTTCTAAGATTCAACTAATGATATGATCTAAAATCAGGAATTTTCTGGTTCGACTTGTAATCGGACCCTTCTCAAACACATATTTGGGGAGCCTTAAAGCTCTTTCTCTTAACTCAACCCTACAAGAAAGGAGTTTAGAGTTCAAACCCAAACCATACACAAGATAGAGGGTTCTTAACCATGTATCTAAACTTTATAGTCCAAACTAGACTTCCATACTCCCATAGCTTTCATATACACTTATTCATGGTTCCATACTTTTCTATACCAAATCATAATTCCATACCACACCCATATTTCCCCATACTCTTCGATACAAAATCATAGTTCCATACCACCCAATACATGTATCCGTACTCCATACTCAAATCTCCATACCAATACTCAAATTCAGTAATTCCATACCTGTAATCTTCTTCTTCTTCTTCTTCTTCTTCTCTCTTCTCTCTTGTCCGTATTTGCTCTCTCTTTCTCCAAGACCAAAATAAGATATTTCTTTTGGTCTTATCCTTATTTGATCTTATCCCATTTTTATTTTACTTTGGTCCTCCAACTCTTATAATATTTGCAAATCAATTTATAATATTTTTACAATAGCCTCAAATCTTCTTTATTATTTGTAATTTAACTTATGCATATTCCTATTTTTGTTTTTATCTTTATTTTATTCCGAATAAATATACTTTTACGTTTATTATACCCAAAACATGTTATAAAACTGTTAGGGTATAATTTGGGGTGTTACACCTCATAACAAGTGACATACTCGTCTACAGTTGAGGTAGTCAGAAGTGTTTGTTTAACACTCTTTCCAAGAAATACTCTCCTCTTGCCATCATAAAATAAAACCGTATAGATTTTCATTACCCAGTAACCCGCAAAATTTAATCGATCAGCCCGCTGACCCCTCAAGCTGACTGCATCTTTATAGGTCAATATATAGTCCTTGGTACCTTGCAAGTAAATTCTCGACCTTTTCACTCGCTTTCCAATGATTCAAATCGGATTGCCTAAGTATCTCCAAAGCATTAACAACAAAAAAGCAATACTCCGGATGAGTACAAACTTTGAGCATACATCAGCCGATGTGATGAAGCATATGGACCTTTCCCATTTCAGCTCTCCCTTTCATCCCAGGACATTGAGATTTGAGAGCTTTATCACCTCTTTGAATGGGTGCAAAGACATGAGGAACAAGAATGCATGTTAAACCGTTGATGACTTTTCAATATATCCTCTTTCGCACAATCCAAGCAATGCCTTTAGACCTATCACGATGAATCTGGATGCCTAGGACAAAAAAGCATCACCAAGGTCTTTCATATCAAAATGAGTATTCAGGACCTGTTTTGTCCCATTCAAAAGTTTAACACAACTACTAGCAAGGAGTATATCATCGACATACTTTCCAATCCTCATAATTGGTCCCATTCGTATTTTGATTAATAGTTAGATAGGCAATAGTACACCAGGAGTAGAGGGAAACATTTAATATGCATAATATAATATTACCATGTCACAAATAAATGATTCCTACGATACCAAACATGTTTATTAAACATATTTCTTATTTATCATGATCCTGCCTAAGGGTCACGAATCACAATAAAAGAAATATAAGTATACAATGTACATGATCTCATGTCACCAAAATTCTAATACCGATAGGGTACTCGAAACATAATTTGACATAAGTTTAGAACAAATAGTACATCGCATTAATAACAAATTACACTAATAACAACATACCGATAGGGTATAATTATTTTTAGTGCAAACATTCATATGAATTCAATTAAAATTCTAAAAGAATTTAAATTATTTAATTTCTACAATGTTTTTCATAATTATGCTCACGATAGGCAAGATCACCACAGCTGTCTCTGACTCATAAGATGCCAGCCAAGATTGCAACATTTCTAATTTAGAGAATCATATATTCAAAGCAACATGGCGCTTAACCGGTGAAATTTTCAAAATTATCACAATTACAAAATGAGAAAATGTGGGTGGTTCCAGAAAATGGAGTGGATTCCACTCAGAGAAACAAAAACCAAATCAAGTTCGTATCATTTGTATTTTCCCCATTATTCAACAAATTATTATTCTGCAATATGGAACCAAACGTGGCCTTAAATTCATAGATCTAAGTGTGAATCTGAATCAAAAAAGCTTAGACATCATCCCGAAACACAAATTACAGTAAATCAATAATTCGAATCATAACAAGAACATGAAAGATTAACATCACAATCTAAGATACCCACGTGGGCATCAACTACGCATCCGTAATGTAGATCAAAGGAAAAAACAACTAGGGTTTCGCCATGTCCAAAGTAAGGTTTCGATTAATATAATCACAAACCTTTTGATTCCAGAACATATCCAAAATAGAAACTCATATTTGAGATTAACAAAACCCTAAAAGTAAAAATTTAGCAAAAAACAAGTAAATCTCAATCAACACAAATTATTAGGGTTCATACAGATGAACAACCATAATTCGCATCTCATCTCGGCTCGATACCACCGGTTGGAAAAAAAACTTATGTAGATACGCAATATAGCATGTTCATACACATCTGAAATCGACTCAAAACGCGGTACCGGCACCAAGTAGGATCCATAGTTTCTCCAGAAAGTGACTGCTGTTGAAAACTGAGAGAGAGAGAGAAGATGACTGCTCTCTATCTGATATGCCAAACAAAACATAATTCCAATCGGATGCAGGGAAGTCGGTAGGCTCATATCGGGAGCGAGAGTAGGGACCTCTCATAACAGGGTACTCATGGATAGTCCAAACCTCCCATCATAGACTATCAATACGTCAGTTACGTATTAATTGGTCAAGTGCATCAATACGTTAGTTACGTGACACTGGTCGGGCACACAATTGGTCAAGCATTTATTAATATTACATAATTGATATTTAATAATCCAATAAACAAATCTTAATAATTGATTAATACTAATCCATAAAATTAAAAATACAACATATAATCCCATTCTGTTGAGGAGTACCAAACATTGTATACTGAGCATCAATGCCACATTCCTGAAGGTACTTTGCAAATGGTCTAGGTCTGCGTCTTGTCTCATCCTATCTACCATAATACTCACCACCTCTATTAGAATGAACCACTTTGATCTTCTTCCCTTGTTGGAGCTCAACCTTTTCTTTGAAAGCTTTGAAAGCCTCCAAAGATTGAGAATTCTCATGAAGGAGCTCGACAAAACCATATAAGGAATAATCATCAATGAACGTGATGAAATATTTCTAACCACCCATTGCAAAAGGGGTGAATAATCCACAAATATCTATATGAATAACCCCAAGCAACTCGGTGCATCTATCGACCTTGATATTCCTAATCTTAGCGGTCAATTTACCCTTGATGCAATCTACACATGTATCAAAATATGAGAAATCAACATCTTGAAGAATCCCATCCTTAATTAATATTTCCATTCTTTGTCTAGAAATATGACCCAGACACTTTTGCCAAAGAATAGAAGACTTTTCATTCAATCTCAAATGTTTGGTGCTACTAACAATATTAACAGTAAGGGTAGTAGAAACAGAAGGCAAAGAAGATAACTCTAATATGTAAAGACTCCCACAAAGTATTCCATTGCCAATCGATAAAGAATCTCGGTACAATTTAACTTTTCTTGTTTCGAAAAGAAAACTATATCCATGTCTATCCAAAATAGGTATTGATATCAAATTTCTCCTAATCGAGGGTATGTACGCCACATCTTACAATTCCAAAAAATTTCATGTATTAAGCTGCAATCTAACAACTCATAGAAAATCAAATTGGACTCTTGTATCGTCTCTCATGTACATGTACTGCTCCAAACTAGTTGGACTGCATCTTCTTATCACCGCTTGCATAGCATTGCAAGCGTGAATGGTAGCATCACTATCTAACCACCAAGTATCAGATGACACATCAATGACATCGGATTCAAAACAAACATTCACCAAATGATTATCAGATAGCTCATTTTTCTCATTTTTTGAAAACTTTGTATATTTTCTGTTAATAACATCCAAGAACTCTTTGTCATTCTCAATCTTGGGTATGCTTGCATAAAAAGAGTTCTCCATATGATTCTCCATGATCATTAAACAACAACTATTGGAATACTCCTAGTCCTCATATAATTTTTTCTCATTTGTAGAACTCTCAGTAGTGGGTTTTGGAGAAACTTTAACTTTCAATGCCAATTTCAGTTTCATAATTATCAAATTCATCATGAGATATTTAATCCATTTCTTGTAATTAGTCTCATTAAGTTTTGTGATAACAGAGAACTGAGGAAAGCTTAAAGCTAAAGAATAAACAAATTAGCAATGTAAAAATACATGTAAAACAAAGATATGGAAATTGCTCCATCCTTCGTCTTACCAAAAACCTACAAAAGTGGTCACTAAATGTTAGAGTCTATAAAATACGAAAAAACTCATACACAGGTAAGAACAATTCACCAGCCATCACAACCAAATGCATCAATTTCTTACCGATAAGGGCAGTAAAATTATGCGGTTCATAACACTTAGTGAAATTTCTTCACCAAACTAAACATCCTACAAAATAATAAAATCATCGATACGAAAACTTCACTATTTATATGGATCTTAGCAAAAATTGACGCAAGCAAGACGTAGAGAAATTAGCTTACAACATCAACTCCAAAAAAAATATCCGCATACTCACTCGCAGATGTTCATTAGCATTCAATATTTCTCAAAATTATTAAAGTAGTATATATATATATATATATATATATATATATATATATATATATATATATATATATATATATATATATGAAAAAACTAGTGAAAAGATTGTGTATTCTAGTAAAAATTCAATTTTGTGCCAAAATTAAATTTGATGCTTGATGTAGCATTATTATTACAAGGCCATAAAAATTGAAGAAAAAATAAGTACACTTGTTTTGAAGGAGCAAAGTGCATGGAAACAGAGGATAACACCCAAGGCTTAGAACACAGAGAATAATGATCCTCAATTTCCATTTTTATTTATTATTATTACTTGGGAAACATAGTGGACAACGATTTTTTTAGGTCATTAACTCATGGTAGAATGTATAATTGAAGGCACATGTGAAGTAAAGGGACCACCATAATTGCAGGCAAAATTGGCTCGGATTTCAACACAACTATGTCGTGTCCGGAATCCAATCCAATTCACGAAATTTTCAAACCAAAACCAATTCAATCAAGAGTTTTATATTGAAATATTTCATTTGAAGAAAAAAATTACAAAATTAGTTTAGAACTCTAATTAATGTTCAGGTAATGTGAAGCTGTGACAAATGCATATTATAGATAATGTATTGCTATCTTCTAATCCTACCTCTATTCAAACACATTATTCAGATAATTGATTAAAATTAAATTGGCCATTTTTCCCTAAAAATACTATTTCGATCTAAAATTCTTCAATCAAAGATTGGTTTGGAGGAACCTATAAGCAACACCATCATGCAATTGAAGAAATCGGCACATCCTACAAGTGATCGACTCTAATCCTCTATGCTTCCAAAAAAAAAAAATGATTTTAAAGGCTAGGGCACAATTGTCGAAAATGGTTCCACCCAAAAATAAAAATAAAAACATCTACATCTGCTCGACAACGAATGTGAACAAAAATCTAGAAAAATCAAGGAAAAAAAAAATAAAATTGACAACTTTTTTGAGTTTTTCCCCAATACGAACAACACCTAGGAAAATCAAAACCAAAAAAAAAAAAAAATCGACAGCTTCAATGTCAACTAAAGTTGTTCTAATACCAATTATTAAATTATTTGTATAAATGAAAGCATTTATTGATAAAAAAACAATTATTCAATAATCAAATGACCCAATAGATATATTAAAAATTAAAACTTTATTGAAATAATGAAGCATATCAACCACAAGGTATTAAAAAAACATTACCGATACGGTACCAGTGATTATTTATCACATTTATCTCCAAAACTGTAGCTAATGGGATCAAAGAAAAGAGTCAAGACGACTTCTTCCTTCTTCCTGCTTTACAAAACATCTTTTAATACTCTATTTCCTTATATATATAAAGTACAATGGCATAATTGGGCTTTGGTCTAATGAGTTTATTAGAGCTGACAATTTTAGGCCCGACTTTGATGCCAGGCCAGAATTTGGGCGTCAATAAAATCGACCAATTTGGCCCGACCCGTTTTGGCCCATGGCCCATATGGGTTTGGCTTGGGTTAGCCCGATTGATCCGAATTTGTTATTTAATTTTTTTAACTAATTGAGATTTTTAAAGATTTATCTATGAAATTTGATATTTTTGCTCTCTTTTATAGCATATTGGTTTTAAAATGATTAATATAATATAATATATATGATTAATATATTAAACTTGTTGTTTTAACTATTTTAATTTTAATTTAAATGTATATTTTTAATATAATTTATATGATAATCCTAATATTTAAAAATATTGTATGAAAATTTAGGAATTAAATAAATTGGCGCTTTAATATTAAATATATTTTTATTTATCTCATTAATCCTATTTTAAATATTTATAATTTCATTTTTTTTATTTATCCTTTAAATTTTATTCAATCATATATGTTTTTTTTTTATAAAAATGAAGTTGTACTAGTTTATAAATTAAATTAAATTTAATAACTAAATTATCAATATATTTTAAATAATTTTATTACTTAAACTAGTGTTAATAACAAAATAATGTTATTTTTAAAATAATTAATAAAAATTATATACTAATTTCTTTCCTAATATGATTATATCGTTTAGTAAGACATATTTTCAAACAAATATGATATTTCATTATTATACGGTTGAGATGTATTTTTGGAAAAAATATTTTTTTATTCCAAACATAAATGAAATTTATGTTGTTAGCATTCTAAATTAATTAATAGGTTATGATAACTCAACCACCATCGAGGATATACATATTTATAATGTAGAATCACATGTTATTATTGGATATAATGAGGATGAAGATGAAAATTAGGGGCATATGAGATTTCATTTGATGCTTTGAAGTTGTTTTTTCCATATATGCTATTAAGTTGTTACTTTATTGTTTTGGTACTATTTAACTTGTTAGTTTGGTACTTTGGTTATAATAGTGTTCTAGCATTATTTATTGTTTCAAATTAATTATTTTATATATTAATTATTTTTATATATTTGTATATTGTTTATTTTATTTGAATAATCGTGGAATTTTATAAAATTAATTTTTTTAGTTATTTTAAGGTTTTGGCTCATAACCCGCATGGATTGGATTGGGCTAGTCAACAACTAGCCCGAATAGAAATTGGTCAGATTATCCCACTGCTTTGACCTCGCAGCCAAACAAAGCAATCCTAAATGGCCAATGACTTCCGTTTATCGCCTTTAACTTACCAAAGCAAGGAAGAAGATAGAACCATGAGTTCATAGCTAGTTAATATTAAACCATCCCATAAATAGTCCATATTTAACATGCTTAATTATATAATTAAATTATAATATGATTATGCTTAATACATAATTAATAAATTTATCTAACAGAATCTCTATGTTTAAGTATTTATTATTTTATTTTATTGAAGCAAAATCATTCAAATATATGAATCAATTTTATTCATTCATAAACAATATGTACGGATAAAGGTTGTTTTAGATAAAAACCCATTTTTGATTTATTTTTGGGTTCTGAAGGTTTTCAAAATGATAAGGAGTTTACTTTTTAACTCGGTTTCCTTAATATTTGGGAAAAGTATGTTATGGATAGAGGTGTAAATAAGTCAAACAATTTGTGAGTTACTCAAACTTCATTAGTAGAATAATACTCAAATTCGACTTTGACTTAATTGAGTCGATTTCGAGTTTGAATAACTTGTCAAGTCGAGTTTGAGTACTACAATACACAATTTGAACTGCTAGCGAGTTTAATATTTGGGAAAAGTATGTTATGGATAGAGGTGTAAATAAGTCGAACAATTTGTGAGTTACTCAAACTTCATTCGTAGAATAATACTCGAATTCGACTTTGACTTAATTTAGTTGATTTCGAGTTTGAATAACTTATTGAGTCAAGTTTGAGTACTAGAATACCCAATTTGAACTGCTAGCGAGTTTAATATAATTTTACTATTTTATTATTTATTAAATTATGGTTATACCCTTATTATATAAATAACCTAAAAACCCTAGATTTTTTATTGCTTTAAGTTTATTCGCGACCGACCGAACCTTCTAGTTGATTCTCGTATATTTATTTATTAATTTTTTAATTGATTCGAGTTTTATCGAGTCGAGTTCAAGTAGCTCGACTATTTTTCGAGTTAAGTTTTGAATTTTTGAAAAAAGCTCGATCGAGTTCAAGTTTCTAGTTTTTAATCGAGTCAAGCTTGAGTTTGACTCTGTATCGACTTGACTCAATTATACCCGTAGTGGGTGTGGGTACCATGGGCTGTGCCCCAGACCCTCCAGCCAATAGGGCCCAACAGACTGAAACCCATAGGATAATGGCCTAGTCTACGGGCCCAAGATTGAAACCCACAGTATAATGACCCAATCCACACTAGCCCAATCATCTTTATTTACAAGTCAGGCCCAAACATACTTTCCCAGTCGGACAGGAGACATAATGCCTGTGTACAACCTCTCTTGGCCGGATACCATTTTTAAGAAGGCAACCGACTGACCTCTCTTAGCTTGAACAAATATCCACCCATGAGTCACATAAGTAACCACCCTGAGGGTGGTCAAATGCTTCATGGAGCAGAAGATGCGGGCAATTTGGCTATCTAAAGGGAAGAACAATCCATAACGCGTGAACAAAGCGCCACCTTCCCCTTCCGTTTCGGAAGGAAATCATCTACTTCCCATGAAAAGCATACCACCTCCCTCCTCGATAAAGGAAAAAGGAATGACATCAAAGAAGGTACGACATTCTTTTTGCAAAAGGACTGATTCTTTCACTCTCCAAATTCCCTAATCTGACTTAGGCATCGGAAAGGCGGCGGGTGCACCACCGCCATTTTCTTGTTTGCTTTGCACTCTAGCCAACAAGCCCCGACAGACTGAAACCCACAGGATAATGGCCTAGTCTACGAGCCCAAGACTGAACCCCACAGTATAATGGCCCAGTCCACAAGCCCAATCATCTTTATTTACAAGCTAGACTCCAAAACATACTCTCCCCTGTACCGGATAGAGACATACCAACTGGGTACAACCTCTTATCTTTGCTAGCTGCACCCTACCGACCTCTTAGTCAATCAAATATCCACCCATGAGTCACACACGTAACCACCCTGAGGGCAGTCAAACGCTTCATGGAGCAAAAGATGCGAGCAATTTTGCTTTCTAAAGGGAAGAACAAGTCATAATGCATGAACAAAGCGCCACCTTCCCCTTCCATTTCGAAAGGAAATCATCTACTTCCCATGAAAAACAGACCACCTCCCTCCTCGATAAAGGAAAAAGGAATGTCACCAAAGAAGGTACGACATTCTCTACGTAAAAGGACTGATTCTTTCACTCTCCAAACTCCCCGATCTGACTTAGGCATCGGAGAGGCGGCGGGCGTTGTAGACCCTCAATTTTGTCCCTCATCACTTGCATTTATCCTTTGGGTGTCACACTCACCCATCGTTCTCATATAACACCATTATGGCCCCCTTAAAGCTAGTCCCGTCTCCGAGCCTCTGGGTGGGCTCAGAGTGGTCCATCGAAAGTGTGTATGTGCTCACTTAGATTGTCATCATGACTTATTTTTTTTAGTTATTGGCATCGTGCTATAGGAATCAAGTGCCCCCCCTCCCCCGAGGTTTTAGCTCAATCAAAGTTTATTAGAGTATGTCAAATTCGGAGCACTTGAGCTTGTTTCGATCAGATTCCCTCGTCCGAACTCGTAATCATTCATCGCTTATTTTGTTGACTTTATCCACCAAGGAGGTTTTTGTTAAAAATTCATAATTTTTGTCAACCGTTTGACCAATCGGTTTGACTGGTCATCAGGGCAATACATATACAACACTGTTTTTTTGGGTGATTTTGGTGAGCACTCCTCCTTGTTTCGATCATATCTCCCTCATCCGGACTTGGAATGGTGCACCGCTTTTTTTTTTTTTTGGTCTCCTTATTCTTCAGGGAACATTCTATCAAAATTTCATAATTTTCAATCGCCTAGACCAAGCAGACCTGGTTCAACCGTTAGTCGGGCCACTTGTGTGAAGCCGTTTTTTGTGATTTTGGAGCCCAAACTTATGGTTCGGGCCCATAAGCTCTAACTCGACCTCGGGCATTGTGGGTCCATTTGGGCTCCTCGCTTGCTATCAAGAGCCCACCATGAATCCATGTGGATATTTCAGGAGGAACCGTTTCGAAAACCTAAGATATTCAAATTGTATGGAAAATGAGGAGGGGAGTTAACGGGGAAGTTGATTCCAGACCGATCGGGCTCTCCAAAGCTTGAAGGTGGAAACACTGTGCAGGCTCGCAGGCCGAGCAGGGGAATCGCATAAAGGAGAGAAAGATCAAAGTGGAAGGGACCTCGTGGGCACTTTTCCTGCCTCTGACGCGTATTTGTCGATTTTGCCTCGATGCTTAGCTTGGTTTCTTTCTGTGTTTTATGGAAGAGGTAATAAATAGACCCAGGCTCCACTCTATTCTTTAAGGGACATTCTGACCAAATTTGAGGTTTTTTCTCAACCATTTGAACTGGTTTTCACACTCATACGTGAGAGCCGCCCACGCTCGTCACGCTTCCCGCTTAGAGAACAACGGTTTGTTTTAGTTGGTTCTCACTCATACAAGCTGAGAATCAATCACAGTTTGTTTTTTTAGATTCCTAACTCTTTGAGGAAGGTTCTGACAAATTTTGAGAGTTTCAACCGTCGAACTCGGGTTGGGAAACCAGACGCCTTGCCCATCGAATTCGGCCTTGTCAAAACAACAGCTTTGGGTCTTCAGCGCCGTTTGTGTCGATTCTCAGTCATTCAGAGTTGGTTTTCTAATTCATTGGTTTTTCTGATTTGAACCTTGAGGAAGGTTCTGAAAAATTTTGAGAGTTTTCTCAACCTAATGAATCGTTAGAACCGACACTCGGCTTCACTCGAAATGCCAGCTTTGGGTCTTTGGTGCCGTTTGTGTCGATTCTCACTCATTCGGAGTTGGTTTTCTACTTGGTTTGTTTTTTTGGATTCCTGATTCTTTGAGGAAGGTTCTGAAAAATTTGAGAGCCTCTCCCAACCAGATGGACTGGTTGGGAAACCAAATCAACCGGTTCACTGAATTCAGTTTGCTAGAACAGTAGTTTGGGTCTTTGGCGCCGTTTGTGTCGGTTCTTGATCATTCTGAGTCGGATTTGTACTCCGTTTGTTTTGTTGGATTCTTGACTCTTTGAGGAAGGTTATTAAAAATTCTAACAACCTCTCTCAACCAGCTGAACTAGTTGGGAAACCAGATTATCCGATTCACTCGACCCGCTTTGTTGAAACAACGCTTAGTCTTTGGCACCGCTTGTGCTCTGCCTAGTCATTCAGAGTTGGTTTTCTACTTGGTTTGTTTTTTTTGATTCCTGACTCTTTGAGGAAGGTTTTGACAAATTTTGAGAGCCTATCTCAATCGGATGAACCAGTTGGGAAACTGGATCATCCAGTTTTTCGGGTTTTGTAAGGGTCGTCCGATTTCAATTTAATTGAAGCCCGTGACCTTGTGAGTCCTGTGACCATTCGGACTAGACTGTAGTGTAGGGCTATGTTTAGGGTCTGGAAATGGGGTTTAGTTCAGGTTAATGTGGTTCAATTCTTGACTTAAGAATTAGGATCTATGCGGGTCCAAGGGTGATTAGTTAAGCACCAATAATCTAGTATTTTGTTGAGCCCGTTTCTTCGGGATGAATAGATATGGTTCCACAAGAGTGGTAGCATCAATGAGTGGTTGAGATGCCATGTATGGTATCTCCTTACTTCCTTGCTTTTGATATCTAATTTTGAGAGATTATTGTATGCTCAAATGCATACTAACTTTCCTCATAGCGCTTGGCTGTGGACCATAGGTACGCCATTTGTTTTTTCTTTTCATGAGTGTTCTAAGCATGTTAGATACCACCAGGTTGGTCTGATCCAAGTTGTATGTTTAGCCTAAGAATATCCGATCCGTGACCCATATGCTCCCACATACCCAATTCACTAGTAGAGACTGAAGTTCCGCCTGAGGGGTGCTACCTCGCGTGAGTGTACCTTCGATAGGTAATCTCAATCCCTGACCTTTAAATCTAGCTTGCACCGCTTTTTCCATACTGGAGTCATTGGTGTTTTTTGTTCTTACTTGGTTTTCCCTTATAAAATAACAACAAAAAGTAAGTGGCGACTCCAAAGAAAATTTGTTCCTCCTCGGGGACGGATTTTCTAAAATTCAAAAATCAACCCACATTTTCTTTTCATTTTAAAAGCAAGTCGCGCCGGCCCGTGGATTGTAGGGTCCACAAGCTGGGTATTTCACCGCTGCTTTTCCTATTTGTTTTACTGTGTACATGCCGGTGGGGTTGATGCTCCGACGATCCAGCTGGATTCTAAAAATTCAGAGACCATAATTGGCATCGTCTATGGAACAACTGGGCAAAAAGCCTATCGACGATTTGCAAGGGCTTATTACACGCCTTCAAGGATATCCTATCCTCGCTTTGGTAGTTCCCCGATCAACCCATCGGACCGGGTCGGATTTCACACTACACCGCCAACTAAATGAATCAATCCTTCCGAAGATTAGTTCCTTCATCGCATCGTGAGACGGAAGCAAAGCAAGAAGAACAAATGCATTAAAAATGGCCAAATTACAAGATCACGCCACCCATCCGGCAAAGAGAGAACGACCGCCTCGCGAACTCCGGGCGCGCGAAAAATATATGCGGACGCACTCATCCCCGCACTCCGGTGCCACCCAAGTAGCATAAAGAGCCCATCCTGTCAGGCAATAGTGATCCGCTGGTAAACGACGAATTATCCTCTGGAAGCTCTCCCCTGCCTGACCTCCCGCCACCTTAGAATAACGTAAAGGCCGAATTCAAAAAAATGGCCCCCACGCTGTTCTAGCCAATCCATCAGTAGCATGCGCCGCCGGATATGTAGAGAGGTTAGCAGGGACATACGGTATTCAGAGCCGGTCCTTGAGAATATGCTCGTGCAGGCACGGGGGTATGGCTCCACCGCTTTCGTTCATATACCCCACAACCGAGGCGCCACCTGCCTCGCATTTGGTTTCCTTTACTGCTGTCTGGGGGCTTGAGGACATGCTGTCGTCTCCACTAGGTCAGCACATCTTGAGTTATGAGCCTCCCTGCGGCTTTGCCATACCGTCGTTTGCCAAGTATGATGGCTCCTCTGACCCATACGAACACATGTTACACTTCAACCAAGTAATGATCCTCATCGCGGGGAATGATCCTCTTCTATGCAAGGTATTCCCGACCAGTCTGAAGGGGCCCGCCTTGGCCTGGTTCCATAAACTCCCGAGAGGATCCATAAACTCGTTCAGTGAGTTATGGGCTGCATTCGTTTCCTAGTACTTATGTTTAGTCCCAGTGCTGAAACATCACTTCACTTCAAACCATCTTCAAGCCGAGGATGAGAGTTGGTTCAGACTTCACTAGATTTGGACAGACTGTCCAACAAATCGATGCATACAGCATGGATGCGGTCCTATAGAACTCGAAGAAGCCTCATAAAAGCACTACCCCTTCTCGGGCTATCACCGACCCGCCTGTAATGATGGAAGAACTCAGATAGACGGGCAGATATATATTTCATGGCCGGAAGACAATATCTTCGTGCAACCTCCGCATGGGCCATGATTATCACCTAAAAATAGCAAGCCTACAAAAGGAGCATCCCGAGCGTAAGGGGAGCCGACTGCTGACCGTGGCCGCTCCCGGAGCAATGAGAGAAAGGGAGAACCTTTCTAGTTCACCCCACTAAACATCACCTATGACATACTCCTCTCCCTCATCCGGGATCACCCTAACTTTAGATGGCCTCCCCCAATTCGGTCGGATCCCAAGCAACGCAATCGATCTCTGAGGTGCGATTACCACAGGGACCACGGACATGAAACTAACAGATGACTAACTCTGAAGTTCCTAGTGGAGAAACTAATCCGGGCTGGCCACCTTAGAGGATATATCCGAGAGCCGGCCAGCCCGATATAAACTACTCCAAGAAATAAAGAATTACATATTTGCGCCTAACCGGCTTTGACCGTGATATCCAAGCGCCAGTTGAAAAAGTCACGCAAGTAGCCGCCCGAGCCCTGAACACCATCACACTCGACAACAAACAGAGTACATAAACTGATTGACGAACCCATATCCTTTCCTCCCATTAACCAATCCAGGGTCATCACTCCACACCATGATGCATTTGTGCTTACTTTATGCATTAACAATTTTGATGTATACAGAGTGCTTGCCCCTATGACGAATTGACTGAGTGCACGGCAAGCAGCATGAAAGCTCACATTTGATAAACCGCTTCGATCGGGCACTTTGTTCGATTTAATGGGGCAACCACGCTAACCATGGGTGATATCGCTCTCCCCGTCAAGGTAAGGCCGATTACTCAGCAAGTCTTATTCTCAGTTGTCGAAAACTTGGGGCCATACAATGCCATCGTTAGTCGGGCCTGACTGCACGCTATGAAAGTAGTACCCTCAACCTACCATCAAACAATCACACACCTAACTAAAGGTCGGATGATTGACCTCCCGAAAGTAGCCAATTAACGTTTCACTAGAGCTATCACCGCTTCTCGCATAGATGGAGAAAGATGAAAGCCGAACAACCGCCCCCGAAATACAAATACCCTTGCATTAGAAATCACGGTCATCGTCAAGCGTGGAAGGAGGACAGGGAATAATTAGCTATAGATCCCTTGAATCAATACTCTTGGGCGAGCCGGATAAGCACACTTATGTTAGCTCCTTCCTGTCTGGGGAAGAGAAAGAACGACTGCGGCATGTCTTTCTTTGTAATATTGATGGGAGTTTCCGCTTGACCTACTCCTGACATGCCTACATGCCAGCCCTCACATGCTTCTCATAAAGTTGAATGTCGCCGCCCGCTAGGGTTGATCGATGGGGGAGGCGCTCCACTAGGACCGACATCGTTATTCAGCTGAAGTGAAAGCGGTTCATCAGAGAAACTGGCACCTGGAATGGTCAGTAAATGTTGTAGTGGTACCAAAGAAAGGTGGTAAGTGGAGAGTATGCGTAGATTATATCGATCTCAACGACGCTTGCCCTAAAGACAGCTTCCCTTTGCCCCGCATATACCAGATTGTCAACGTGCCATCCCATGGACGGGTTACCATCGATCCCATGTACCGCCTCTCGACGCAGGAAGAAAACAACCTCATCACCCCACACCTAACTCTTCTCGCTATAATGTAATGTTGTTCAAGCAAAGAATGTCGGCAACTTATCAAAGACTGTGACCAAGATGTTTAGACCATCACAGGCAAAACCAAATGGTGCATATATCAATGATACGTCTAGGCCGTTAGCCGCCGACCACACTCACGCCCTCAGAAGAAGCCGACCTCCTTGGGCAGGAACATGCTGCCACGACATGCAGAAACTTAACCCCCAAAGTACTTCGAGGTTAGTGCCGACCGATTCCTGGGTTTCATGGTGACCTGCAGGGCGAGAAGCCAACCCGCCCAAATTTTGCTACTACGGTGGAATCCCCCGGGTTCCCAATTCAAGAAAAGGGTACAACAACGGACTGGCTCAAGAGCTCGCTGCCTCATTTCTGGGCTCACTCGACCGCCTAAAGTCGTTTCTTCGCCACCTCACAAGGGGGCCAACTGTCGATGAACGAAGAGTGCGGACGTGCCTGCCAATCAAACATTATCTAGCGAAACCCCTAGTTCTCACTAGCCTGGCTTCTGGGCAAACACTTCATGTATTTAGCGCTTCTATATCGCAAAGAAGCTACTGCCTTATTCAAAGAAGGTGAGGATGGAAGGCGTAGGCCGTTGTTCTTCGCAAAGAAGTCTTTAGCTGACTGTAAACTGTATACAACCACCTTGAGCAAGCCACTTTAGCTCTCCGGATAGTAGCCAAGAAACTTCGCCTCGTACTTTCAAGCACACCCCATTGTGTTGATGACTAACCTTCCCCTTTAAAGACTATACATAAACCTGACTTATTTGGAAGAATTGGCCTGCCAGGCGACAAACTGTTTAATACTCAGATCATGTAAGGTTCGGGTTGCCAGCGAAGAAGGGACAGGTTCTAGCCAACTTTCAGCGTGAAATTCCCCCAACCTAAACATGCCCCGCGCCGAATTGGTGGACTCTAGCGTGGACGGGGGCGTCTCACAAACAAAAATGCATTCGCCCGCAATTAAAACTTCTGCACAAGATCGGCAAGCTGATCCTCTGGGCTTAGGCTTCAACGCCAAACAATAAACAAAATACGGCCATCTTAACCGAGATTGAATTGGAAACTACAATATCTCCTGACAAACTTATAATTCAGAGTGATTCCCAATTGGTGGTAGGACAGGTAAACGTAGAGTATGAGTCTCGGGATCCTCGAATGGTAAAGTATGTAACTTTAGTTAAACAACGTCTGGCTAGTTTTTTAGCATGAAAACTCGAACACGTTCCCAAGGACTGTAATGAAAGAGCATACGCCTTAGCCGCCGTAGCCACATCTCTACCTATAACAAAAACAATATTTCGTTTCATTCATTACTAGCCGGATTTCTGACAGCCACCGGGCCCGGTAAGCTGTGGCTAAACCTCCACTTCCTGGATGGACCCATAACACAGTACATCAACACGGGAGAACTCCTTAACGAGAAGGACAAGGCTCACAAGGTCTAAGTTCAATCTGCCAAATTTTCCTTGATTGATGGGTAGTTGTTCAAACGATCCCTGGACGGGCTATATCTGAAATGCTTAACTACCGAACAGGGCCAGTATGTGTTGGCCGAATTGCACAAAGGGATATGTGGCAACCATCTAGGCCGAAAAACTCTGGCACACAAAGCCCACACTCAGGGGTATTATTGTCCAATCGCTAGTCCGACGCCGCCGATTATGCTGAACGCACCATGGCAACGACATTCCCATCTTAAGATCGTCGGCTCAAGATCTAATGTCCATCTTAAGCCCATGACCCTTCGCTCAATGGGGAATTGACATAGTAGGGCCGCTCCCTACAGCCCCGACTCAGAACAAGTTGTTGCTAATAGCCACTGATTACTTCAACAAATGGATAGAGGCCAAGGCTTTTGCTTCAATCAAAGACAAGGACATCACTCAGTTTATCTGGAAGAATATCATTTGTTGGTTTGGTATTCCACGGTCAATAGTATCAGACAACGGGCCCCAATTTGATAGCTGGGTCTACAAAAATTTATGCTAGGAATTGAAAATAAAGAACTCCATCCCCTAAGATCGCAGGCTAACTGCCGCGTAGGTTTTTAACAAAACCCCGTTGACGACCTTAAAGAAATGGTCAATTTTGCGCTAAAGGCAAATGGGTAGAAGAACTTCGTGGTCCTTCGCTTACAACAATCCGCCCGCTGCACCAACCAGATATCTCCCTTTGCACTTACCTAAGGGGATGGAAGCTATAATCCTATAAAATCGGTATGCTCACGCCCAATCCGATATTCCAACGCTGAGTACGTAATCCATAATCGGGCGTGACCTTAGACACAACGGATGAATCGGCATGAGACAAGAGTCGCACGTAGCATCCTACCACCGCATACCGGAAAATCTATGCACAATGTGATTCGTGAAACCCCGAGTATTCCAGCCAAGGGACCTGGTCTTAAGGAAAGTCTTTGAAAACACAATTAATCCAGTGGCAGGAAACCAAAAGGTCAACTAGGAAGGGCCATATATTGTAATACGAGTCGGCGAATCCTGATCATATGCTTTAGATAAGCTGGATGGAACACTTATACCTAGAATGTGGAATGCTATGCACCTTAAACGGTACTATCAGTAAAAAGAGGATTCACCCTGTAATTGTATTTTCATCGCAAATTTTAATTTTTAAAGTTCGGATGGCGCCAGAAAGCTAATGACCTATCCGACCTAGTATGGTGATGCCTAGCTGGTCCATTCCTAAGTCCGAATGGCGCTAGAAAGCTAATGACCTATCCAGCCCAGTATGGTGATGCCCAACTGGTCCATTCCTAAGTCCGGATGGCACTAGAAAGCTAATGACCTATCCGGCCCAATATGGTGATGCCCAGCTGGTACATTTCTAAGTCCGGATGGCGCTAGAAAGCTAATGACCTATCCGGCCCAGTATGGTGATGCCTAGCTAGTCCATTCCTAAGTCCGGATGGCACTAGAAAGCTAATGACCTATCCGGCCCAATACGGTTGATGCCCAACTGGCTCAGTATAAAGTCCAGATGGCGCTAGAAAGCTAATGACCTATCCGGCCTAGTACGGTTGATGCCCAGCTGGCTCAGTATAAAGTCTGGATGGCACTAGAAAGCTAATGACCCATCCGGCCTAATATGGTTGATGCCTAGTTGGCTCAATATAAAGTCCGACGGCGCCGTAAGGTTAATGTCCCGGTCTCAGCCCAGCGATGGTCATGCCCCGGGATGGCTTCGCCTAAAGTCCGGATGGCACCGTATTAATGTCTTGTCCACCCAATATGGCTTATTCAACCGTTCCCGCCCAAAGTCCCGATGGCGCTATGAGCAATGTCCCATCCACCAAGATGGTTGATGCCCAACTGGCTCAGTCTAAAGTCCGGATGGTGCTAGAAGTCGCAAAACTGAACTACTCGATTCAAAAGAGGAGTCAGCAAAGTCGCAAAATAACACATGCTTCGTTAAGAAGTCTAGTTACACTATATCAAAATTTCGGGGTATAGAACGGGGGCAATGGAGCAAGGCTTGACAAGCAAGCGCAAAATGCAATCCCTAACTCTCGCCGGAGACACCGGGCTCCTCCCTCTCCCCGGCTACCCTAGACAGAGAGTCAGGATTGTCACCTACTTTAGCCCCGACGGTAGAGGAGTGCTCGACCCCCTCGCTAATGCCCGCCTCTGGAGCGACTGTAACTTCAACAAGAACAACACCTGAGGGGCATCGAGGATTAATAAAGAACTATAGAGGTAATGGCTTTGACGTGTCAAGACCCCGCTCCCGGGGATCCCGTAGTTTACTGCGAAATATTGTAGCGCAGCGGCACAACAACCATAGCCATAATTAAAGATAACGTCAAAGTCAGCTAAAGCCAGCGTCAAACTCCTCCTCCAAAGCCTTCTTCTCTTTAGAGGCCTCTACCCGGAAAGCGGACAACTCGTCTTTGCTAGCCCCGAGTTCTAGAAGTAAGGAAACTCGCTCATTTGTCAAATGGTTAGCTTCCTCCAGCCTTCCGCCAGGCCTCTCTAGAAGCAAATTAAAGCTTGTCGAACCCCGTCTAAATTTCGGGACTCCACCTTCCGCCGAGCCTTCAAGCAACTAAAGTGTGGCCGTCCCAAGGCTAACTCGCATTCCACCTATGCCCTGGGCTACCCACCGCTTCGGTATCCAGTCGAGCCATCGTCACTTCATGACGAGCGGCGTCTCTCTACACCTCAGCACGAACTACCACTAAAGAGCCTTCTTAGGCCTTCGACTCTTCGTTTGAATTTGACTCTACCTCCATTGCTGAAGCACTCGTGGCCTTTTGGTCTGAAAACGCCTGGATCGGGCTGCAGAGAGCCGCAGCCTTCCGCATCCTCACCCTGGGTCTGAAACTCTCGATGCTAGAAGGCCATGTTCCGGATGGCAGGAAACGCCTGGGAAGAAACATATTAAGGATATGACAATAACTAAGAATTAATGCTAGAACATGATATAGCGCTTATGTAATGCCCCAAAAATACCCTAGAATTTTTATAATAATTTTATTATATATTCCGGGTATGAATTGAGCCAAACTTGGGTTTTTCTTGGAAAACTGATAAATTGGGAAATGTGAAATGAATATGTGAGCATATGATTAAATGTTATATTCTAAAATGAGAAATTGATTGAACCCGGAAATAAACGCAAGTGTAAAAAAAAAAGCAAATTTGGAATTGGTAAAATAAGGACCTAAGGGTCAAGAATAGAATAAGCTTAAATGCAAAAGTGAATTAAGTGATAAATAAAAGTGAAATGAAGACCAAAAATGAGAAAAATGGGAAATGAAATTTGTGTGTAAGCCAAACATGGCCTTACACTTAAAATGAGAAATAAGACCAAATGTGGTCTTAGAAGAGCACATTTGTGCATTTTTGAGCAAAAACGTTTTTGAGAGAGAGGGAGAGGAGAAAAGCTAGGGCAAGGTGAGAAGATCAAGATCATGGTGATTTCTCCCATTTCTGTTTCTATGATCAAGCATCTTGGGTGAAGAAGATTAAAAGGGATTCAAGGTAAGAACTAAACCCTAGAAAGATGTATTTGATGTTTGGGTTAGAAAAACCCTAATCCATCCATGGGTTTTGCTCATGGTTGGTTTAGGATGATATTAGAATGTTATTGGGAGTGATTCTCATGATTTGTTTTGGGGTTTTGAGGATTTTTGGAGAAAAATCGCAAAAGAGTAAAATTGGTGACCAAGATATTGCTCCTACGTCAAGCAGTCAGTAGGAACTCCACAATCATGTGGTGTAGACCTCTCACCAAGGTGTGGGATGCCTTGCCACGGCGAGGCCGAGGTGCCAAAATGGCACCCCTCGGGTACGCCATGGCGTAGCTACTGTTCACAGAGGGCAAAATTTTGGATTTTTGTTCCAGAAGTCTAGTATTCATACACCGATAGTTTAAGGACCCTAATAAATGATTAATAAGGGTTCAGATAAGGATAAAGCTAAATGAAAAACATATCGTACTCCCAAGACCTCCGCAATATTCAAGTATGTGAGTAGTGCTAGTTTACTAAATGTGATGTGTGTGATTTGCTAGGGGCCGGTGAGGATCACCTAACCTAGGACCGAGATTGAAGACAAGGCAAAAAGAAAGAGAAAGATTAGTTTGTTCTATCTTCTTCTATTCTTGTTTCAAGATTTGAAATGTTTGTTCTAAATGTATAAGAAAAGCATATTGATTTGAGGCAACTGAATGTGAAATGTTTGCACATGAAAATTGCATGAATATTGAAAATGAATTGTTTATACAAATGTACATATTGTACTGTATTTTGCTATAAAGGATTTGAACACCCTTAATAGAATGTCATTTCACATTAAGGATAGATTGATATACTAATAAGGGTCAAATTAGCAAAGTATCGAACAAACCATTGACGTGTCACCCGATTAGCGCCTAGCGAACAAGATTGATAGTGTTCACGTAATTGATTTTTAATAAACTCGCAGCTCTAGTGATTTAACCGTGTTATAAAACAAATGTTTATACTCGACCTACAGCCTCAATGGGACCGTGGCCTGGTGATTTCGATATCCTATATACCAAAACATAGCTTAAATTCAAGTATGGGCGTAATCGAATTGACTTCAGATTGCTGACTCATTGGTATTGAAAAGCATGATTGCAAATTGAATTGAAAAGAGCATTGTGAAATGTATGATTTGCTATAAATGATTTATTGCATATGAGTATATTGGGATTTATCAATGAACTATAAATGATTGTATATAAATAAGTATATGTATTGCATCGATTACTGATCATATCCTAAAAGATTTAGTGGTGTTTTGTTTAGTAAAGCTTCATGATTTGACTTAAAATTGAATTAGAATAATGGAATTAGAGCAGAACCACTAAGCATGATGATGCTTAGCATATTGTTTTTATCACGCAGTACCAAGTAATAAAAGCGCGATTGGAAAGTGCACTGTCGAGGAGCTCGGAGTCATTCAGAAAGTTCACGGAGTATGCTCCGTCACATGCATCCTCACCATTTTTGAGTATGCCATTGTTTTGTAAACAAAAGGAGTTCAACTCCGAAATTGTTTTTATACCTATATCTAAATACGATTTTGGATATTATGTTGTAAACGACATAAAATGCCACTTTTGGTTAAATGCATATTTTGTAAAGGAATTGCATTGAATTTGTAAATGTTTATGGACTTGCCCTAAATTGAAATCGCTTCCGCAAAGATTTGCCAACTGGAATGTAATGCTTCCGCATGTTTTTGATAATTGATTTTGATAAAGTGATATAATGGTATCAGAGCATCCTGGATCCAGTTCAGACCCGCCAATCGGGTTGGACGGAAAAAAGGGGTGCTACAACTTACAAGCTTACCAGTTTCGTCGATTAGGCAAAATTGTGGTTGCGAACCTGCATCCCATCTTCAATCATTTGTTTGAGATCTTCTTTAATAGTACCCGCCAGGACCCAGACTCGACACTTTGCCCCGCCCTCACCGAACAGCTACAGGCATCCGTAGCATCACCGAGTACAGCTCGTGCAAACGGTCAGCCGAAGATTCGCCCCGATTAAAGGGCCTCCACCGATTAATAATCTCCTGGGCGCCTTCCGGCCCAGAAACTGATACCTCCTCCATGGGGGGAGCTGGGCCGAGAAGAGGAAGATACGAATTCAGCAACATCTGATCAGGAAGTAGTGCCCTCTTGCGCCCGGTCAGGGTGTACTTGGCCTTATCTCACTGGACAGCGGCTTACTCTGGAGGATGCACCACCTGGATCGCTGCGGGAGCAAGGAAAACCTCCCTGACTCCGCCAAGGCGACGTTTTTCGGAGCCGACTGACCATTCAAACCCATTTCAAGCAAACACGGGAATGAAAAATTGTCGGCACCTCGAACCTCATCCGAGAAGATCGGCCAATCCAGAGCCTTTCAAAGAATGGAGATCGACCACTTGCCGAAGCTAGCATCTAGCTTTATTTCGACGACAAAGTTATGAATCAAATTAGACATCCCATCCTCTTCCTCTTCTTCTTCCCGATCAGGAACTGGCTTCAGATATGGGAACCGAGGATAAGTCTTCCCGCCAGGCGGGAACTTTTGGCGGGCATCCGCCCTTCTCTTGATGTTGAAGCGAAGCCAAAGCCATTTCTTTCTAAGGGAAGTCGCTCCAAACGGCTACCCCTTTCACCCTGCCTAGACTCTTGGGGGGCAGGGCTAGAATCCTTGCTAGCAGAGGAATGGTGCACGGGTTGAGTGTTGATCACCAATTCCCGAAATCCGTCTGCTCTCGAAGCTACTGACTAGAGATGACTACACAGGATTAAGTTCGGAAAGGTCGCGATATGAGTGCTCACCTTGCACAATTCGGAGGTGAGGCGCGGAGTTATTGGAGCAGTATAAGGAGACGGGTGACGGCTTAAATCATGCAAGTTCTTCATGGTAAGAAGGACTTCATAATTCCGCTCCTGCTAGGAAATCTCTAACCACTTCCGGATTTTTTCAAAATTGGCTCTCTCCTCCCAATGCACCGGTTTGCCCCTCCAGCTCTTCCCTGTGAGAACAACCCACAATACTGAAACACGTGTACATAAAATGTGCATACGAAAAATACACCAACAAGCAAGCCCTGTTACTTGTACACACTTAGAAAAAACATTGAATGGTTTACATCAAACTAAAGGTCGGGAACCGGGGTCTGTCCCGAGGTCACGACCAGGATCCTCGCCGCCTCGGTCTTGAAGCGATCGGGAATCTTGTAGCAATTGCAACTTGGGGGCTTTGGTGACATGGACATCCGGCCACCTTGTACCCTCAGTATAAACAAAACAAGCCTCCACGATGAAAGATCAGTGGTAAAGAAGGTTTGAAACCGCAACACCAGTCATAATCCGAATGATGTTTAGGTGAATAAGGGGCGGGTGGTGCTGCAGTAGAAATCTGAGAATTGCTTGACCGGAGGCGATCACGGGGCGAAGCCCGGTGCTGGTTGGCTTTCGGGTGGCGCACCACGTTCTTCGCCCACGATTATTTTCAGCGGGCGTCCAGGCGGCCACGGCCTTGATGTCATCGGGAATTTGACAATAAGCCCTCAACTCCTCGTAGATAAGAGGAGATGATACGCTTATAAACATCCCCGGGTAGGCCCTGCTTGCAACTGGCTGATGGTATAAAATCTCTTCACGACCTCTTTCCATTAAGCGAGCGAAAGGGAGGGGTGGAGACCGAAAATGTAAGGCAGAAAATTTCTGGAAAAATGGCAAAATTGTAATTTGATTAATACAAATTTTAGATCTCGGATGATGGCTTAATTTCACCGTTGGAATTGTCTCATGAAATCTAGCTAACACGTTGAATTTCATCGAATTCCGAGATAGTCAGAATTTACACGTTTTTCGAGGCATCGAGTATCGGGTGCAGTAAAACGAAATGTGATGTTACAAAAGTCACACATAACATGTACTCATGTGACCCATATTGCATGAGTAGAGAGATGATGGAAATGGACTGCCAAGATAGTGCCAAATGTCGGAAATCCAAGATTTGAAGAGCGTTGGTGAATAGTTAAATGATAATAAGGCCGAAATAGTGTATAGTGGCATCTCTTCAAATTGAAAGGGAGAAAAGCATTGAGGAAGGAAAACAATTTACAGAAGCTTGAGATTTGAGATTTTAATGAGAAGTGACTTCTCTCTAGGATTCTGAAGCGTCAGATGAGTCGGGTCGTCGGGACAAAAGATGCGCTCACCTTGGAGTGAGGCGGCCAGCGTAGATGCCGGTTTAAGGAGTTTCGTGAGCTCCGTGAGATAGAGGTTTTATCTAGCAGGTTTCACACTTTGTTTAAGTGTATTTATGATGCTTGAGTTGATTGAGGCCGTGGTGCGTTTGATGAATCTGAATTTAGGCGAAGTGTGAAAATTATGAAACCCATTTGGTGCGATCAAGTGGCGTCGCGAAGCTGATTTGGGTTGTTTTGGTATAATAATTTATGAAACAAATTGTATTGGCGATGTGTATGAGGCCGAAATGGCTAGCAGATTCGAGTCACGAAGTGGAACGATGTTGAGTGATTAGGTGTGAGCAGGTAACCGAGGTTTTCTTGTTAATGTAAATAGTGTTCATGAAATAATTTTTGTGAAATAATGTGTTTGGTTGAGTGATTCAAATCCCAGTGCTCGTGTTTGTTAATTAGCCCGTGAGCTAATTTTTTTGGTGTAATGTATTGAGAAATTGCATACTGCGTTTTGTGTGATTTAAATTATGTGAATATATGCATGATTATATATTTACATGTGTTATATAGAATTAAGGTGAAAAATGGCATAATGCATTTCCATATGCACAAGATAACCTAGAAGCTAGGTGTGTGGGCATGACATGAATTTTACGAAGCGACCATGGTTGAAATGGAATTTCATGATGATTTTCCGGAGAATGGGGTTGGGTGGCCAGTCCAACATATCACGCCCGGATGAGGACCATGGCGTTCGGGAAGTTCTCCAAGCACATTCGCCTCGGAGGGTAGTCGTATTTTGCAGGCACGTTCGGTGAGTGTATTCTCAGCTGACAAGTTTGTTTTGAAAATGATGTTTTTTCTCGCCGTAGCTTAGGCGGTGTGGGGAGTCGATGAGGGCTCGAGACATGGGTTAGTCGTAGACATTCAAGTAGGATCACACATTTACTTGGATAATGTTTTTACTGAACGTGCATATGCACTTAGGTGGAGGGTAACAGTTTAGGGTGATTCCACTACGAGCATTAGCTCACCACATCAAATTATATATTCGAATGCGGGAAGCGCACGAGGAGACGGCTCATCATAGAGGCCGCCTTAGAAGAAAGTTGGGTTGTGGCTTTGGTTTTATGATGTATTACATGTATTAGAATTCTAGAATTTTAATATATGTTGTATAAGAGTAAAATTTTAACTCTTGTAACTATGGTATATAGTTGGTATGTTTATGAGTATTCTTTTAGGGGCCCAGTGGTAGTTTTTACTAAATGTTATCTCATTGATGTTGATGATTGGGACAGGTGGTTCTTGGGTAGAGCTCCCCGTACAAGGGAGACTCTGCCCGATTTTTCGTGAGTTGTGGGTTGTCAGGCATTCACGGACCTCGCGAGTTGTGAATTAGTCAACGGACACCTCGGTTTTGGGGCGTCACAAAAAACAAAAAAAAAAAGAGAAAAAAGAAGGAAAAAAAAATGAAAATCAGCCCAGAGCGAAATGCGAAATGCTAAACATAAAAACACATACAAACCCACCAAACACAATGATTCACCATTCTATAGAGTGAAGAACACCCGGTATCTTGTCACTTAGGAAGCGTGTCGAATTAAACTCGAAAAAACCAGCGAAGCTTGATGTTTACGGAAAATGGAAAAGTAGCGCCAGGACAAACGATTCACAAAAGCAAGCAGCATCACACCAGAGTGTCCGTAGAAAATCTCGAGCAAGAGGGAAACAGGATAACCAAGAAGAAACAAGTACAGGAACAGGTGAAATCAAATGATGGCTCCCTATATATTAAGCGTCTAGAGCTGCGGAGCGCATTAATGCGTCGACTCATCACCTGTGACGATTTGAGATCTTGGCGGCGCGCCGCTCACTGGGGCCTGATGAGCGAACATAGGCGGACTCGTGGGCCCTTGTGCCACCTAAAGCAGTTTGCGTGAAGCGATATGTTACTTCTAGAGAGCCCAGGTCCATTTGAAATGTATCAAATACCATGGCTACGAGCCATAAGACTCAGTCCACATCGCTGGCGGGAGTGGGAAGCATGAGAACAATGTGTGCAGGAATGCGGAAATTTCAGGAAATGTAAATTCATTAATTACACCAAAAGGCGTTCATAATTACACAGCAGCGCTTATAATAATGTGATCATACTATGATTACATGATCTATCTGAACCAAGTACAGAGGCTATAAAAGAGAAAAATAGGCGTAGACCAAAAAAAAAGCAGTTAAGAGTCAAGAGACTAGGGAAAGGTCCTACGAAGGTGTATGAACACAAGATTTCCCTCCTGATTTGGCGTGGTGTTCTCGCTATGAGACCATTCCGCTAACCACCAAAGGGCACAACAACGCAAAGAGGCACATAAGGAAATATGCAAAATTCGAAAATATTCTCCAAAATGTAAATTAGCACTTCCTAGCCTAGTCCTTCCAGCCCCTCTCTACTTAACTAGCTAAGATCACACCAAGCCCTTCGTAAGCCTCCTTCATGAAGCCATCAGAAAAATATAGCACCAGTAATGCCTGACAATGTCTAGCCATATTCACACACTAAGAATCCGCACCAACCATAAGCACAAAGAAATCCGCCACCCTACAAGCCTCTTATAGAGACCCCAAGTTTCATGGGAGCCACAAAGAGTCAGATTAAATGTAACCTAAAATGGGAAATTTTACTCGTAATGTGCACATTGAACACCCCAAAGATTAACGGTCCATCGATCCCCATATCGTGCAAGTCCTAAAATATTCTCTTTTCCGAAGACCGGAAGAATGACCTCCCCAACCGAAAAGTGGGGCATTGGTGGGTAATTATAGTCGTGGCTCGTGACCCTCCAACCTAACAGCCATAAGGCAACCGAAACCCACAGGATAATGGCCCAGTCTACGGGCCTAAGACTGAAACCTACGGTATAATGGCCTAGTCCACGGGCCCAATCATCTTCATGTACAAGCCAGACCCAAACATACTTCCCCAGTTGGACATGAGACATAATGCCTGGGTGCAACCTCTCTACGATACCGCAGCCTAACCGACTCCTCGCCAACAAATATCCACCCATGAGTCACACGTAACCAACCCAAGGGCGGTCAACCGCCATGGCGTAAGATGCGGGCACGGCTATCTTAACGTATAACAAAGCGCCACCTTCCTTCCGTCTGGGGAAGTGAAACGCATCTGCTTCCCATGAAAAGTGGACCACCTCCCTCCTCAATAAAGGAAAAGGGAAGGACACCGAAGAAGGTATGACATTCCTTTACGCCGCAAAAACCGATTCTTCACTCTCCGTGCCCTCGATTTGACTTAGGGCATCTGAGAGGCGACGGACGATTCACCGCCATTTTCTTGTTTGTTTTGCAGGTACATGCTGGCAAGTTGATGCCCGATGATCCAAAGCGACTAAAATTCAGAGACTATTAATGGTATCGACGCAAAATATTGTGTACTTTAGAAATGTGCTAGCCAGAAAATTGAGATATCACATTTTATGCTGATGTCTTTTCATACTAAAATTTCATCTCGCTATTTTGTTTATGCAAAGCTTGTTTATAATAAGCCTTAATATTTTGAAATCGGATATACATGACACACTTTTCCTTAGATGGTATATATGTTAAAGATACAAAACAATAAACTTTATTTTTATAGTTTTTAATGAGTTTTTTTTGTTAAATGAAATTGATTATAATAAGGATTACAAAAATTATGTTTAATATGCATTTCATCATTAATATTGATATTTCAATACTAAGTTTTTATTTAAAAAAATTTAAATCACAGGTTTTTGTGCACATTTCATCATCATCACTATCATTGTTATTATTTTATTTATCTTTGGTATATGTTTGACCAAGGTTTGATTTGTAATACCCGGAAAAAATTCAATTTTTCTGAAAAAGGGTAAAACGGTAATTTCGATCAAAATTGGAAATTTTCTAGATCTCGGATGACGAAATGGACTTCTCCGTTGAATTCGTCTCACAAAATCTAGTTACCCCGTCGAATTTCGTCAAATTCCGAGACAGTCGGAATTTTACGTTTTTCGAGGCATCGGGTGTTGGGTAATACATGGTATGATCATGTAGATGCAACATGGCAGCCTAGGGGAGTGACACATGGCATGAGCCATGTGGTGCACTTGTGTGAATGGTTCACATTGAGCCATGTGTCAAAGGAGAGAAATAAAGGAAAAAGAAAAATCAAGAAATTAAGAGAAAAAATGTGAGAGTGACAAAGTGGCAAAGGAGAAAAGTGGTGGGAAATTTCCCCACTTGGACAATTCAGTGGATAAGGGAGAAAAGGAGCCAAACAAAAGGAGAAGAAAAGAAATGAGAAAAAGAAAGAAAGAGAGGAGAAAATGAGAAAATGAGAAAATGGAAAATGAAAAGGAAAGGAGGAGAGGAGTAAACACAAAGAAAGGGGAATTCTGTGGATAAGAAGGGGGAGAGAAGGAAAGAAAAAAAAAAAGAGAAAGAAAAACGGACAGAGGGAGAGAGGAAGAAAGAGGGAGAAAAGAAAATGAGATTTTTCCTATGACACCCCAAACCCGGGGTCCGTTACACCACAACCTCATGGAGTAGCCGATGCCTGCCACCCGACACCACTCATGAAAATCAGGCAGAGTCTCCTTTGTACAGTGGGAGCTCTACCCACGGTACATAACCTGTCCTAAGCAACATCATAAGACATATACATGAGTAAAAACGGCCACTTGGGCCCATGTTAATACTTCATCAATATACATCAACTATATACCATAGTCAAGAGTTAATATTAAATTATTTATACAAATATATATTAAAATTCTAAAATTCTAATACATGTATACATCATAAAACCATAAAGCCACAACCGTGCTTTCTTCAAAATTGGCTCTAAGATGAACCGCCTACTGTGACGCCCTCGGTATTCGAAATAATATATTCCTCGACAGGTGACCTAATGCCCACGAAGGAATCAATCTAGTAAATGGGTTACTCCCCACCTAAGTGCATATGCAATGATCCTATGTAAACACACATTCAAGCAAATGCCTGATCCTACTTGAATGTCTAAATGCCCATTCCCATGTCTCGAGTCATCACCGACTCCCTCACACTTGCCTAAGCCATGTATAAGAAAAATATCGTTTCAAAACAAAACTTGTTGTTTTCGAAAATATACTACCGGCTATCGGCAAAAAATATGGGACGGCTTCTCCGAGGCTTAATGTGTTGGAGAACCTTCCAAACAATACATGAGCTCCTCCGACGTGTAATTGTAGGACCATCTCCCAACACCATTCTACGAAAAATCATCCTATGAAATTCCTTTCGCAACCATGTTCGTTTTCTTTCAATTTTTCAGGTCATGCACACACACACCCACTTCTCTAGGGTTACCCTAAGGCATATAAAATGCATTATGCCATTTCAACCATTTTCATACAACACATGCAAATATATCATCATGCATATATTTACATAAATAAAATCACACAAAGCATGTTATGTGAATTCTCAATCCATTACACCAAAAATTAGCTCACATGGGCTAATTAACAAATACGAGTAATTCAATTTGAATTACTCAACCATACACATTTTCTCACAAAAAAAAAATATTTCATAAACACTATTCACATGAACAGTGAAACCCTCGGGTTACTGTTCACGGCCAATCACCCAATCATCGGTTCCACGATGTGAACCCAAAATCCATGGCCATTTTCGGCCTCATACACACCACAATACAATATAATGCACAAAGCACAACCTAGCAGTCTAAATGGGCCTGCAGACTGCCACGGACTGGTCTAAAACTGCTTTTAACAATTCCCATAATTCGTCCTAAGTTTTGAGACCGATCAAACTTTACTGCTCAAGGCCTCAAACCAATCAAGCATTACAAAACACTTAAATAAAGGTAACTTCAAGAGGATAAAACCCTACCTCACGGAGTTTGTCGAAACCTCAAAACCGAGTCTACACGTGAGGGCCTCACAATAGAATGGGCTTTAGTTTGCTCGAAGAATTCCAACTACCGGATTGCCCGGATTTTAGAGAGAAGGCACCCTCTCACTCTAAAAATGAAAATCTGGCTAATGATCTCTCCCTTCATTCACGCTTTTGTCTAATTTCAATTGTAGGAGATGACACTATGCACAATTTTGTCTTATTATCATTTAAAACAAATTCTATAATGCCATCTATGTCCCCAAGCTTGATTTTTGACATTTGGCACCATCTTGGCCGTTCATTTCCATCATCTCTACTCATGCAACATGTATCACATGAGTACATGTTATAGGTGACTTTTGTCACATCACATGTCGTTTTACGGCACCCGATACTGCAAGTCCGAATGTGCAAATTCGATTGTCTCGACTCACGAAATTCGATGTGTTAGCTAGGATTTCTGAGACGATTCCAACCCAAAGGCTTTGTCATTCGAGATCTAGAAAGTAAATTTCATATTTTTATCAAAATTACGGTTTTGCCCTTTTTGAGAAAATTGGATTTTCTCGGGTCTTATAATCTCCCCTCCTTAAAAAGAATTTCGTCCAGAAATTCCACGCACACACGCATCCAACCACTTGCATAGGTAACCCTACCTTGAACTCTGAAGACTGCTGGTATGACAACCCGGCTAAGGTCCCACTATCGACAACCCGATACTGCCAACTCATCCACGTCAAGAATGATATCAACAACCAATATGTCTACCACCCTAAGGTCCACCATGAGCAGAATCACTGAGATCCATGACTCACGATCTCGACATATCTGATCAACTCTCACCTTACATCCTAGGGAAGAATTTCCTATCATCATCTCTCTAAAGGCCTCAACCTCTATCTCAATTCTATCACTCAAGATGCAACAATGAATGAATTCGATGCATCCAATTTAAACGCTACTCTAATCAACAAGGCGAGTAGAAAGTAATTCCTCGCTTCATCCGGTTGATCTCGTACGCCAACCTCTCGCGGATTCCGGCCGTGACACGCCCCTGTGTCCTCAACATCCTGGCCTCCGGGCTCTGTACCCAACCTCGACCCACACTCTGGCCCCTCTATCCCATCTATGCTGCCGGAGGTGCTTGTATAACACCCCGCACTGAAATTGGTTCCTCCGAATCTCGCACTAAGGTGTGGCGGTCAATCGGCGCCTCTTGGTTATCCTATGGCTAATCGATTGTGGCCGTCCCAAAAATCTGGGATCCCCGTCTCTGTGGGCAATCCTTGCCTCTTCATATGCCTGTAGTCGCTGGCAATGGTAGCACACCATCCGCCCATCCCGACAAGCAACTCGACCCGTCCCCGACTCACGGGTCGTGGCTTCGAACTCGTGAACTAGAAACCCTGGGCTTCTTCCCTGAACTAGAAGAAGATTGACTCTCCTTCCTCTTGACACTAGCACTCGCATCCCGAGTGCTTTGAGCATCCTCGATCTCTCTCTCTATGGTCAGGGTTGTCCCAACTATGGAGTCCATGTCCCGTAGGCGAAGTCCTACTATCCTGCCCCGAATGGATAACTTTAGCCCATTCTCGAATCTCCTAACCTTGGCCATGTCCGTGGCCACGTAATCATCAGAAAAATGGGCTAGCTCCGTGAATCTAGCCACATACTCCATCACAATCATCGTCCCCTGCTTCAGCTCTAGAACTCTTGAGCCTTCGCATGCCTCGTAGTATCCGAAAAGTACTTACCCATGAACAGCTCATGAAACTCTGCCCATGTCATCACCTCTAGATCTTTAGAGGTCCTTGCCCATTTCCACCATACTTGGGCCTCACCCTCTAGTTGGAACGCAGCCTAGTCCATCCCCGGTCACGTATAATCTCCATAGCCTCTAACACCTTCTCGGACCGCATGAACCAATGGTCCGCCACCATAGATCTCCTCCCCAACTGCCTGGGAGGATGATGCGCCTAAACTCTCTGGAGGTTACCTCTGACCTCCCTCGACTCACCTCGCCGCACTAGCCCCAGGCAATAAATTGGCAATCGCACACTCACGCCTCGCAGGCCTCGGTCAAACACCGGTGGTGCTCGATCACAAGACTCCTCGTGGACGCCCCCACGCTCGCCCTCGACTAGCCATCTAGGCAGTTTAATGGCAAGTTAAATGTAATGCAGTATCTCTAAGGCATAAACACAGCCCTGAGACAATATTCATACACAGAAATAAGTGTATATACCAAGTCCCTGCATTCATAAGCAATGTAAGACAATTTATCCACATATGAAATCATTTTTTATCAACAAAAATTTTATTTTTGAAAATTTCATTTTTAAAAATTTTGTCTCATTTTATTTGACTTTATTTTATTTTCTTTTCTTTTAAAAAAAAATTTCGAAAAATTTGTGATTTAACAAGATCCAACAAAGGACTCATAAACAAGATCGAGTCAAAATCGGACAAGTGCACGTTGTGCACGGTCAATGTACCACCAAGACAAATAGCACCCAGCCGCGCAGTGGCGCCATGGCTCGTGTCGCTACCGTGGCTCCCTACCGTGTCACGTGCGCCGATTTACAGGTCAGCGCCCGCAGCCGTGGTCATTGCAAGGCGAGCCTGGTACCGTCAGTCAGAAACGGGTTTGGCTGCATACGGCGACACAACCCAGCCTTGCCTCTTGCTCCCCTGATCACAATACACCCTATTGTATTGCGATACAATTCCCAACTGCCAGCCCTGTTTATGTTACAATACACTCCATGTATTGCGATATAGTCCTTTGCCTAGCCTAACCCTTGCTCCTGTCACAATACACCAAGTGTATTGTGGTAATAATCCTTCCAAATTTCTCAGCTTTCATCACAATACACCTTGGTGTATTGCAATACAATTGCCCATTTAACCCAAGACTAAAATTATTCCCGTCATGAACATAATGCTTGTATCAGGACACAAAGGTCTATGTTAAAATGGGCAGTAGCCCATTCAGTTCCTGCAATATATATATATATTTTTTTCGTTTTTCATCTTTTCTTTTCTTTTTCATTTCTTTTACTGGAAAACACCAAAATATATATATACCTATATTTTTTTTTTCAATTTCCAGTATAACCACTAAATTTATAAAAATTTATTTTCATTCATTTTCTTTAGTTTTACACACTACAAAAACCTTAGAAAATGATTTTCTTCATCCTTTTTTTTTTTTTTTCCATTTCTATCAGTAGCCTTCCTTGCTACTTCCTACATGCAGTAGCTTGAATAATGCATCCATACAACTCAAAAATTTTATGAGTTCAACTTTAAAATTTATTAAAATTTTATTTCATTATTCTATAAACCAAATAAATTAATAAAAATTTATTTTATTTATTTCTTTCCCAGCTTTACAAATTGTAAAACTCCAAAACTTTCCAACACATCCTTGTGCTAATCACTAGCACACAAACCATCATCATACATACAACATGGCATACACACCATCACACAACAATTCATCAATTCACACACAAAACAATACACATGCAAAGGTTCTGGGGCTTCTTTGTCCCGTGGCCTTCCAGTAATCTCATACCTAACTCTACATCGAACCACACCAAGTGGTGATGAATTCCCAAACCCGAGCTCCCTAGGTAATCGTTTACCTAAGCTCTGATACCAAGCTGTGAAGCTGGTATCAGGACTACACTTATAACTACACCCACCGAGCTCTCAAGGTAATCGTTTACCTTAGCTCTGATACCAAGCTGTGACACCCCAAACCCGGGGTCATGGATTCAATTCACAACTGCTGAATAGTCGTGGATGTCGGGTTATCCGACACCACTCATGAAAATCGGGCAGTCCCTTTGCACAGGAGCTCTACCCACTTTATTACAACCCGTCTCAAGCAACATACAAGACATATACATGAGTAAAAAGGGCCACTTGGGCCCATACAACAATACTCATCAATATACATCAACTATATACCATGGCTTCAAGAGTTAATAAATTACTCTTATACAACATATATTAAAATTCTAGAATTCTAATACATGTATACATCATAAAACCATCAAAGCCACAACCCGACTTTCTTCAAAATCGGCCT
The DNA here is from genome assembly GCA_016808115.1 of Tetrastigma voinierianum. NCBI lineage: Eukaryota > Viridiplantae > Streptophyta > Magnoliopsida > Vitales > Vitaceae > Tetrastigma > Tetrastigma voinierianum. The sequence goes on along the minus strand of JAEQBH010007437.1, from coordinate 43,342 downwards.
CTAAGATGAACCGCTCACTCGCACGCTCCCTGTACCCGAATATACTCGGGGACAGGACCTATCGCCCAAAAGAGGAATCACCCTAAATGGGTTACCCCCACCTGCACTGCAATGATCCTGTATGTAAACACAACATCCGCCAAAATGCCACAATCCCACTTGAATGTCCAAATGCCCATTCCCATGTCTCGAAACCTCATCGACTTCACACTGGGCTTGGCCACGATGAGAAAACATCGTTTCGCAAAACAAAACTTGTTGTTTTCAAAATATACTACCTAAGTATCTCAAAAATATGGGACCACCTCCGAGGCGGCACGTGCTGGAGAACCTCCACCAATACACGGGCCCTCGACGTGTAATTAGGACTATCTCCCCAACACCATTCTATACTTGAAAATCATCCTGAAATTCCTTTCGCAACCATATTCTTTCTTTTCTTTCAATCTTTTTCAGTCATGCACACACCTAATTTCTAGGTTACCCGGTGCATATGAAATGCATTATGCCATTTCAACCATTTTCATACAACACATGCAAATATATCATCATGCATATACTTACATAAATAAAATCACACAAAGCATGTTATGTGAATTCTCAATCCATTACACTAAAAATTAGCTCACATGGGCTAATTAACAAATACGAGTAATTCAATTTGAATTACTCAACCATACACATTTTCTCACAAAAAAAAAAATTTCATAAACACTATTCACGTGAACGATGAAACCCTCGGGTTACTGTTCACGGCCAATCACCCAATCATCGGTTCCACGATGAACCCGAAATCCATGGCCATTTCCGGCCTCATACACACCACAATACAATATAATGCACAAAGCACAACCTGTTAAGTCTAAACAGTCCGTGCACCACAATTTCGGATCATTCAAAATCTGGCTTTAAATAATTCCTCTACTAGCACCTCGGTCCTAAGTTTTGGGATGTTTCAAACTACCGCTCAAGGCCTCAAACCAATCAAGCATTACAAAACACTTAAATAAAGTGTAACTTCGGGCAGGATAAAACTCTACCTCACTATGAGTTTGTCGAACTTCAAAAACCGGAGCCCACGCAAGCCTAGTCACAGAGAATGTACTTTTGCTTGCTCAAGAATTAACGGTCGGATTGGGTTCGATTTGTGAGAGAAGGCACACCTTCTCACTCTTAAAAATGAAAAATCGGCTACTGCATCTCTCCCCTTCTCATTCACGTTTTTGTCTAATTTCAATTGTAGGAGATGATACTATGCACAATTTTGTCTTATTATCATTTAAAACAAATTCTATAATGCCATCTATGTCCCCAAGCTTGGATTTTTGACATTTGGCACCATCCTACTGCTCATTTCTATCATCTCTCTACTCATGCAACATGTGTCACATGAGTACATGTTATAGGTGACTTTTGTCACATCACATGTCGTTTTACGGCACCCGATACTCGGTAACTCGAAAAATATGCAAATTTCGACTGTTTCGGAATTCGACGAAATTCGATTTGTTAGCTAGATTTCATGAGACGATTCCAATGGTGAAATCCGTTTCATCATCCGAGATCTAGAAAGTAAATTTCGGATTTTAACCGAAATTACGGTTTTGCCGTTTTTGAGAAAATTGGATTTTTCTCGGGTCTTACATTTCCCGACATTCCAACTATCGAAGCTCGACATTCTGAGAAGAAAAGTCGATCCACGCATCGAGAGCTACGTGTGGGTACCAAAATCTTGGAGTTTAATCAAATTCCACGAGATAGGGAATTTTCCTACTTTGGTTATTTATAGCTTAAAGGTCATTTGATGGCTTGGGGTTTTCTCTGAGGCCGTGAGAGGCCTGTAAATTTAAGTCCCAAAATCTTGGGACAAAGTGTAGGAATATTTAGGAATTTTAGGGATTGTTTTCGGATAGTCCAAACTGAATTTTCGAGACTGTTTTCGGACATTATGGGCAAAAATTTCAGGAATGTTGAACATCCGACTAAATTTTTCTGACCAAGTTGCATGTCCGAGCATAATTTTTTCGACTATTTCTGAGATAGTTCGGGCTGAATTTTCGTGGATCGCTCTGATAGTTCTGCATAAGATTTTCAGATCGTTTTCGATTAGTCCGAGACTGATTTTTGGACTGTGTGTGTGCTAATTTTTTTTATGTGTTATTGCAAAAAAATTTGAATAACATGTTGGTTGTGTGAAAATCATGTTAATGCATGCTTATTGATGTATTGACATGAAATTTATGATGGATGTAAATTATATGTAGAAAATATAATTATCCATGTGTTGAATATGTTGCATGTATTTCTCATTTTGTATGTAACATGTTATAAGATGAAGAAGTATATCAGATTTCATATGCACTTGTGACATCAAGGCTGTCAAGTGTGTGTGTGCGCGGTATTATTATTCATCATTCTTGTGAATGCAGAGCCTTAAATGGGATGACATCCAAAATTGAGACTCACGAGTGCATAAAATAATAATAACAATTTCGCAGGTTCGTATAAATGGTAGTAGATCTCCCAAGGTAAAAGACCCAAATTTTATTCTTGGTTAGACATATGAATCCAGCGATGAAAGTTCGTGAAAGTGCCTAAGATGTGCGTTCCGCGGTGAGACTCGTGAATTCACGACCCAAATGAACACACCAGATTTAATAAATTAAAATAAATATCGGAGGGTTGTCCAATGGGTTAAGTCGTTGGGTGAACACCAATGACTGGTTTTCACACTTGGCGTTGCATGTGTGAGGGAGTTGGTCAGGACTCGGGTTTATGGGTATGAAGAGTCTCATCTCATGCATGACATGAAGTATTCCATATAAAATTATATTTTCTATATGGAATGTGGTTTGATGTATGTATGCTATTGCATGCATTTAGGGTGGGAGTAGCCCTAGAGGAGAATTTTTTCTACTGTATCAAGCCACCTGTGAGACTCCCCTTCGTGCAATGTGGAGTGTACAAGGAGACGACGCTTCGACAAGGTCGTGATTGCAAAGGAGACCGGCATGTGGCCTTGTGTAACATTTTTTGTAAAAGTATTTTGTATAAAAGGATTTTTATAAAATTCTTTTAAACTATTGTATACATAGTCGGGTATGTAATTATGGTAAGAGGGCCGTGATCGGACCCTTACGGACTGTAATTATTTATTTATTTTTCATATTTTAGATTGAAATATGAATGATGGGTACGGTGAAGGGACATATGGAAGTGGTGTCGAGTAACTTGGTGTCCATGGGTAGTTGGTACCGGTCTGATACCAAAACTTAGATGCAAGATGACCTAAGACAGAATTCCACAAAGTTGATGGCTCGGCTGATCAGATCTCAAAATCGGGACGTCACATGATTGAAGTGTCTCAATATGTACCTACAATAGTTGAGGTACAAATCTTATTTAAATGAGCATTTGGATTCTAAAGGTCACTTGTTAGTGCACTGAATTTTATTAAAAGGTTGATCCTAAACTATGCCTCAAGATTAATTTGAGATTAACTACTAAGATCTCTAAACCCTATGAATGGAAAAAGGAAGAGTACTAAATTACTATTAAACTTCATTTGATATTCAAAGGATGATGTTTAATTGTACTTTTTCTTAAATTAGCATTTCAATCTTTTGGCCTTTTTTTTTACTTAATGCTAAAAGTTTTGTTTTAAAGGGTACTTAATAACATTAAGTATTTAGTTGTTTATTTTTTAATACTTTATTTCTATTAAATATTAAGTTGTTTGTTTTTTTAGGTTAAAAATCAACATCTTTAACATATTAGTGTATTTAAAATAGTTTAATTTTAATTCTACTAGATGACGATGTTTTTTTTTTTTTTGAAAAGAAAAATAATTTCATTGATTCAAACTAGCAATACATTAATAAAAACATAGAATCAAAATCAATAAAAACCATAAATGATGAAACTGTTGGAATCCCGGGATATCCATCTAGAAATCTATGATTTCATATGCAACGGAAGCAAAACCATGAACAATGAAATAAAATAAAAAATTTATTCACTTGGTAAAATACATATTAACCGGAATGAAACTGATATGTGAATCTTCTAGGAAATAACTGATTCGCAGGTCTTGACCACAGAGTGTGGGCTTTGATAGGTTCTTTTCGTACATGCTTTTATACCACTAATCACCTAATAATCATATATGCTTATGGCTTTTTAAGGGCTCTAATGCTTAATTTTATCATCTTGGTTTTAGGTACATTTTGAAGAAAAGAGAGAGCAATGAGGGCCAACCATGACTTCCATGGCTTCAAGCATATATGGATGGGTTCCCACATCTCTGCTTCGTCCAAGGAATCCGAGATCACTTAATTTGGGCCAATTTTTAGAAAAAGATAAATCATCGTGATGTCAGCGGAGGATTTTCCAAACACCACATACAAAGAACCCTCAAAGAAGTGCATCTTCGCATACCTACGACCTCCACGACTCTATGTGACGCCCTAACCTGGCACCTTGTTTCAAGAAAGGGTGTCGCAAATCTGAGAACTATAAACCTGTTAACTTATATAATTCTAAACAATTATTTTGAAAATAGAAGCTTACAAAAATATTTCATATACATCCACCGTAGAGGTATTTACAGTGTCCTGTACATATATTCTGAGTCCCTTTTACATTTACACTATCTCCAAAATCTTACATTTACATTTACAAAAGCGATTCAAACCTACCTATGATGGACTCCTACAATTGTGTTGGCCCCATCAGATGTCGACATCATGGACGTCCCTCTTCGATACCTACACCTGATAAACACTGCTCTAAGCTTTATAGCTTAGTGGGAATCCATAAATATGGACTAATTATTATAACGATCGTCACAATACTTCATAACATTTTATTCATATTACATATTACTTCTCATATCATTATAATTCAATTTCATATAATTTTCATGTTTCACGCCTTTTATAAACATTTCAAAAATTTCATCTCATCTTATGTCATGCCTGCATATTCCAAAGAGGTGGATACAGAAAGAATCAGATGTAATTTAAGATACTATCACCGTATGGCATGCTGGTCTATAAACTCGCACCGCATTGTATAACCTAAACCGGCCACTGGCTCAGAAACTCATATGCTGCAGAATTGTTATCCCTATAGGCATGTCTATCTATCCAACTACCCGATCATAAGGTGCAATAAGTTTTATTATGTTTTCTTAACAATCTTTCAAGCATCGAAAAATGTCTGCATATATACATAGATAACTAATGATATCATGTATACTTATGAGATATTCATACTAAATAATATCTTATAAACATTTAACTTGTGATTGCACTTTTCATATAACAAAATTATACGTGTATTCTTTTAGCTTATAACATATTATCACATCATCTTACTATGATGCATTATTTCACATAACAATAAATTTATATAGCCTTTATACAATTTCAGTTTCCATAACCAATTATGCCTGAACAGTTCAAAGCAACTCCCAAGTCCATTTTCGACTACAATTTTGACCTTGTAAACGGGATTGTTAGAGAAAGTGATCTTCTAACTCAATATACTCCTATGTCTGAAGTTTCTTATGGTTCAAAAATCATGTCATTTGAACTTTTAATTTGGGAGATATGGCCACAAACATTTCGAATTGCTTCGACAGCTTCTGTGAACATAACTAGAATTGTGTCCTATGCATTTGACAATTTTCTGGGAACATAGAGACATAATTTAAATCCATACTTGCTTCATGAAAGTTGTTCTCCCAGATGTCTAGTTTGTACAGAAATTTGAATCATCTCATTTGGATCAGTATAACTCAAATTATGATTTAAACAATCGGAATTATCCAGTTTATGGGACTGTTCTGAGATAGGTTTAGGACATAATTGTTCCCTTACTTTGACGAATTTCTGGTAACAATGGGGACTAAATTTGGTTCCTTTCCATAGTTGTTCTCCTAGAAGTCTAGTTTACCCAGAAATTGGAATCACTTAATTTGGATGAGTGAAACTAACTTATGACCTAAAAACACCAAAACTATACCAAAATAGAGGATAACCCAATAGCTTACCCGTATTTTCACTTAAGTCTCAAAAAACAAATATTTTAGGATCGTTTTCTTCTTGGTACCTTCTATACGTTTTTAGGTTTACCTCTTAAGGTTTTTTTCCAACTGAAATCACTCAATTTGGATGACTAATAGTCAAGTTATGGACAAACCTAAAACATGAGTTTTGGAAAAAATTTGACAGCATCTCTCCTAAAACCCCAACATTTCCTTTATACATAATCTCCTCATTTGAGGACCACAAACCAAATAACAATCAAAACCAACAAAAACAACACAAAAAAAGGGAGAAATTAGGGTAGTTTCCTAACTTTAATTTTCTTGAAACCTTCTTTTCCTCTCTTCTCACTTTCTCTTCTTTCTTCTTCCTTCTTCTTCACTTTACTTGTATAAAAAAAACTCCCACACAAAAAGGAGTGAAAGCAAACCAAACTTTTGGTTCTTCTTTAGGGGTGTAACCGAGCCGAGTTACTCACGAGCTGCCGCTCTCGCTGCAGTTTGCCTTTCAGCTCCTCGCTCGAACTCGCTTATTGCCAAACGCAGTCGAGCCCGAACATCATTTCGAGAGTCAGAAAGAACGAGTCGAGTTTGGCACTTTATATTGCCTGGCTAGCTCAGAACAGTTTCAGTGGAATAGGCTAGGGAGGCTTCAGAGCACCCAGTGTTTCATGGATCAGTTGAACCAAGCTTCGAACAGCTCATGAACATGGCTCGTGAGCATGGCTCGTGAGTAGGCTTGTGAACATGGCTCAGAGTGTGGCTTCTAGAACATGGCTCCTGTGAGCAGCGCTCGTGAACAAAGCCTAATGGCGTAGGGTCGCGAGTAGGCCTCAAGCATAAGCCCTCATGAACAAGCTCGTTTTATCTCATACATGTAAATATTAGTATTATGTTGTGGTTAGTGTAATCGAGGCCAAGCTATCATGAGTCGGCTTCAATGCTCACCTCCAGCAGTTGTTATGCGGTGAAGATCGTTACGCGCCTACTAGGGGACAAAGATATGCGAAAGGTATATCTCATACTAACAGATGACGAATTTTTATTTAGCTACTGATTTTTTTTTTTTGATACTTGTTGCACTTTATTTAGGATCATAGGCATTAAAGAGGTTAAAATACCCTCCACTCTGGAAGTTGATTATGCAAAGGCATTATCTTTGTTTTATGTGATCATGAATTTTGAAATTTGACATCAACTCATCTAAAATTTGTGGGTGCAGCTTGAGTTTTGGATTTGTTTGATCCTAACTTTGCTGATCTTCGTATGTGATGGCACAATCTTTCTTCTATACCTCCTCTTTGTTTTCTTTTACTATGTTCATAGACTATTTTTTATGAGCATACCAATATTCATATAAAGAGTAGTGCAAATCTTGTAAAATAGATTTACAAATCTGACATGTTGCACAATGAACATAGGGCTTCTTATCTTTTTAATTTTTACAATGAACAAAGGGAGGATTGTTGATATGCCATAAGGAAAGTGTTTCAGAGAATGATTGAGCTTGTTTGATAGGTTGTATAATCTTCTTTTTTTAAATTTTTATATGTGGATATCATGGAGAAGACTTCTGATGCACACCAATTTTTTCTATGTTAAATGAACATGATGAATATTTTTAACTCTTGAACTTCAATCAAGTTAATTAACTTTATTGTTCATTCTTTTAATTTAGTTGTATGTCGCCATTTTAGATGAACATTTTCTTTAATATGTTTTGTCATGTAATATTGACGGTATATTTTGGCAGTTTGCTTTGAATAGATTTTCATATTAGCTCTAAAACGAGCCTTAAACGAGAGTTTTTCGATTTAAATGAGCCCAAACCAGCCCTCTAAACGAAATACTTTAAACGAGCCTTGCTCCAGCTTTAAATCCAGCCTTCTAGCCCCCAGCCAACTGGTTACAAGCCTGAGCTTTGCAATAAAATGAGCACTTTTCGTTAGTTGAGCTCGAGCTAAGCCCCAGCAACCACCTAACGAGCCAGCCGAGCTCAGCTAGATTTTCAAATTTTACCTGTCGAGCTCTACCTTAAAACTGAGCGAAATGAGTCTCGCCTAATACCTCGCCCGATTACACCCCTTCATTCTTCCTCCCCCTCTAAAACGTGCCCCAACTTCCTCTCCAAGCCAAAAAATATGAATTCTCAACTAAGACAAGATATATTATCCTTCAGTGTGGCAAGGCCTTGTTTAGCTTTTCTCATTTTTTTGCTTAACTTTTCCTTTTTTTTGCATTTTAGTCCCTTCTTCCATATTCTAATTCAGAATAACAACTTATTAAAATTTCTAATTAAGAATATACTTTTCTTCATTTATGACCTTTTGGGTTCTTAATGTGATATTTACTATTTTACCCTTAACTTTTAATTAATTTATTAGACATTTTTTCTCACTTATATTTAAATCCTGGAAATATACATTTATTTTTAGGTAGTAAAAACATGTTATAAAACTATTAGGGTATAATTAGTGTTACACTCTAAGCTTGATAGGATAGATTCTAACATCTCTTAGTCAGAGAGATTCAAAATCATCGATTTTGAGGTTTGATGAGAGAGTTATGACTGCTGAAGTCGAAGGTCAAACTCTGGCCGATACATTCTGGTTCATCGCGGCTAAGGACAAATCGAATCAGAAAGAGGCAATATTCAAGTTTTTAGCCCATCATTAACCCATTTCCTTTCCAAGACCTAGATATATTATAATTTTAATAATGATTGGGTTCAAACTTTGGGAGAGGGAGGTTTCCTAGGTTTCTTCCCTCTTCAATGCTTTGTTCCAATTCTTAGGTTTTAGATTTAGTTAGGTTTGTTTTGTGAATTCTTTGATGAATAAATTATTGTTGGGAAGCACAACCTGGTGGAGTTTGGATTTTAGCTGGAGTTTGGATTTGAAGTCACCTTGTATACTAAAACCTTGTTTTGTATTTCTATCTTTCTCCTTTTAAATTTTTTTTGCGCTTTATGTTTGTCAACATGAATTTGTGGGTTTTATGGGCTAAAAATGTTAGGCTAAGTATTTCATACGGTCGGTAATCAAATTTAGTGCTTGATTCTCTAATCTTTAGTTTGGTTGGATGTTTTATGCTTGATTTGTTGCATTTGGTGTTAATACTTGAATACTGATAGTTTTGCTAATTTCATATTACAGAGCAGAATCATCATCTTACTAGTGGTATCCTTGGTGACTATTAAGCTCCTAAAATTGCTCGATTCTCTTGAAGAGGAATTAATTAATCTGGGATTCGAACAATTTAGTTGCAAGGATTAGGAATTAGAAAGGTCTAGTACTAAGTAAATTTCATCAGAGGGACACTAAATGGTCTCAAAGGAGGATTGCAAGGACGCAATCGTGACCAATCCGGGCTAGTTCAGGTAACTCTTCATTGTATGGACCTAGAGGTGACCAATATAGGCTCTTATGAAAATGCCTTAAAGTATCATCCTATTGACCTAGATGGATGTAACTGTGAATAGGTGGATAGTGCAAGAAAATACAAGGGGGAACACGAAAGTGGGATCCTTGTACCGTATCCTTGGATCAACTTAAGTTACAATTCACTCAACCCGGGCCTTATCTAGATGAATCATTAGGCATCATTGACAATGACCAACCCTAGTTCCTCCTTAAGTAGTTTTCTCCTGTTTTTAGTTAATTACTTTAGTTTTCATAAAGCATTTTGTTTTTGTTTTGTTTTGTTTTTATTATTTAATAACCTTTTCAAATCATTTAGATACTGATAGTGAACTAATCGAAGAAGTTCGTACTTAACTAACATAAATTTTACACCGTAGGAACAATCTTGTTCGTACTGAAAACTATTTTATTACTTATGCGACCTCAGCACTTAGTTACCAACAAGCTCCAAGAACAATCCAACACTTTGCTTTCTGATTTGGGACACATAGAATTTCTTATTTCCCCTCTAAATTAGCGTCTATCACCCTAAACTAATGAAATAATGTTGTATTTATGAAGGGTTTAGTGGGCCATTGAAATACTTATACTAGCTCTAATTAGCCCATATAAGTTCAATGGTCCAACTTAATTGCAAACTCTAGTTTGCTTATCTTTAGTTCGAAGATTTCCACTTAGCCTAAAGTAAACTTGATATTGATAGGACTATAAACTGCTTCATAACATTGGCCACTTACAAATGCAAGTATGTTTAGGAACTATAGGCCTTCCACTTGCCTCGTGAATTAATCATATAATCTCATACCAATAATCATACCACTATAGCAGCAGACCAACAATCAAATTGAAAAAACTTTATTCCAAATCGCTTTGAAGATTAATGCAGATATATTAATCTTATCAAGATCGCTTCTTCCTATGGAATCATTTTGACATCAGGTATTTCAATGATTATTTATAAAGACTTAATAACTATTTTACCTTAAAGCCAACTTACCTTGACTTGACTATATTTTATGAATTCTTCTCAGCCTGCGGCCGCCAAAGGGACAACTATGACTGAATCACCTTGTTACCCGGGTTGTATATTTCATAGTTAGGTCATCATGGTTCCCATGTCTGGTCAAAGCAAGATTCTATGAGTTGGAACAAGAAGTCATCCAAGATCACTTTGAGAGACTATCACTAATAGATGGTCACAAGGAGCACCTCAAAATGACAACCTACTCCCCTCAACTCTCCAATGACCCTCAGGGTTAAGAGCCCATGTGAGATAGTAGCTAGGGGCAAAACCATCCAAAGATAGTATATGATGATTTGTACTCCTAAGTCATGTTCAATATGTACCAAGTACATACTGGTATGATATCCTAGAGAACCACTCTAGTAGTTGTGATAAACTACTCCTAATATCTGAGCAGATATCATACCACAACTACTTATGGATTGCCAACCAAGGATCAAAATATCGGTAAACATGGATATATCGTTACTTGAATTTTACGGATATATCGGAAATATCAATAAACTATCAATGCGGATATTTTTACATTAAATATCAGAAGAAAAATTATAAAAATATTTTGAAATTGATAAAAATACTTTGTAAAAGGTATAAATGATACACAAATAAACAAAACACACTTGTTAAATATATTATTCATATTAATTATATTAAATTACATTGTAATAGTGATGAATAAAATTTGTTTTATTTTTTATATCACTTGTTTTTTATTTTAGATCTATTTGAATGATGTTTTTATTTAAATAAATAGATATTTAATTTTTTATTCTAACTAAAAATAAATTATTGATATCAACCATAGCTTAAAAGGGAAGATATAGTTAAACAAAATTATAAATATAAAAATTTAAAATTTAATGCAAATAGGGTTTAATAATAGTTTTTTGTTGTAATATTCTCATATTTTAAATTACTAAGAATTTATTTTTATAATATTAAGAAAAAAATTATGACTTTCAATTCATTTTTAAACAAGTAAAACATGAATGGATGGAAAGTTGAAATACAGTATAATTGAATGTACCTAAGTTTATTTGGGCCTTTTAGGCTTTTTTTTTCAGGCCTGCATCTTCCCTTTTAGAAGATTATCTTTAACCATTCATTTTTCATAAATACCATATCTCCAATTCATTCATTTCTCTTAAAATCCTTGCCAAGTCTCTTTTGAATCTCATTTCTCAAGTAAAGTTGCACTCTTTGCTAGTCTCCTCTCATCCCCTTCTTTATTTGATTTTTTTCTTCTTCCTCTCTTCTTTCATTCTCTCAGCTTTCCTTCCATTTCTTCCTTTCTTTCCTCTCCTGTCTCTCTTTTTTTTCTTTTCTTCTTTCTTCTCCCTCTTTGACTTTTCCTCCAATCTCATTAAAAACAATCAACAGTACAACCAATTTTTTAGTGCATCTGCAAAATCGCCGATAAATTGACGAACTGCCAATTTTCGCTGAGTTTTCGAGACATTCTTCTTCACATGCACGTGTTGAGGATGCTCGATATTTCGACGATATATCAATATTTTCCGATATATAGCCGAAAAATCGGCGATATTGTCGATATTTACTCGATTTTTTCTTCAACTGACTTTCGATTCCCTATATCGTATTGGTAACCTCCGATATTCGATATATCGCCAATATATCGGTCAATATGTCGGATATTTTCGTCCATGAACCATCGTGAATGAATCTCAAGACATGCGAACCCATATCTATGTCCTCCTATCTACACGCACTCAAACATGTATATTTGCTTGAACTAGGGCTTGAATGAACATTAATAATCTAAACTAACTAAATACTTTAATTTATTAATGTAACCCACTATATTATAAACTATGAACTAAAACTAGAGGAGTACATTCAGACCTATGTTAGATGCACAGGCCAAACCGCTGTGTCATACCATGCAAATCTTCTCCTGGCGATGTCTCTCTACACAATTCTCAACAGCGGTATTTCTCACAGCCACTTTCCTATGATCTTTTGGTCTCTTACTTTGAGCAATGATTGTTATCATATTACAAGATCATAGATCAATAACTAGCTTTTGATCTAATTCCTTCCCAAGTCTATATCATTTTTAGCGTTTCTATCGAAACTATCGAAGCTCATAGTTGAACATTCAACAATACATGATTGCTTAATACTCCTCCAACTAAGTAGTTTCCTCATAATGTAAAACATAATAATCCGCAGGTGGATTTCCTCAAATCAAAGATCCAATCGAAAGTCAAAATCAAAGACATCCTATAGGGGCTAACTTAATACCATGATAACCACTGGTTTTCTGGTACTTTGGTATGTTTACAAGGGTCCACTTATTTGATCGACTGATACTACTTAATTATTTAATCTAACAGCATACATATGGTTCATCACATAACATCACATACATAAGCCTACCAACCTGCTGAAGTATATGGTAACGTTTTCCATGTATTTTTCTTGAAAGTTGGTTTTATATTGAGTCTGATAAGATTATCTTATATCTAAAAGTGTGTAAATCCTTTTGGAATCTTGCAATGTTGCAATTTCTGGGACAACAGTATTTATCTATATAATTTTCTCAGAAAAGTACACCTATTTTCTATCCTTCATAATATCTTAACATTAGAATGATATTAAGCTCTTTTCCCAAATCCTTCATTTGGGAATTGAGTAAAGCACTGGATCTTTACCTTGACAACATCTCAAAGTCGCTTCCAATCAACAAAATGTCGTCTCACATAAACCCAGGCAAACCACTTTATCATCCCAGATTTTTATAGATATTAAGATTTTTTCATTTTTGATCAAACTAAAGATTTGATTACCTGATCAAATGTTTGTTCCATGATCCTGATGCTTCGTTTCTTAAGTCCACATGGAATATGCAACTCTTGTATATCAGTGTTCTTGACTTTCTATGAAACCATCTAGTTGCATCATATAACAAATTCTTCTTCAAGATAGCCATTAAGGGTACATTCTTTGACATCCATCCTGGACATATTTCATAATCATAATATGCTACAATGATAGAAGTATTTTTGATGGACTTGACTGGCGGCCATTATGAAAATTTTTCATAATCAAAACCCCGATTTTTGACTATAACCTTACACAAGTTTCTTATATGTCTCAACTTTTCCATCTACTCCTATTTCAGGCACCCATTTACAACCAATGTGTTTAACCCTTGGGGTAATTCCACAAGAGTCCTCACACATTATTAGAAATGTATATGGATTCCAATTCGATTTCATAGCCCCTTCAAAACCAAAAACTCTTATCATTGATTACTTCGTAGCATTCATTCATATACCTAATTATGTGATTCATGATGTATTCTTCTTCCTTGAACTTAGCATTTGTACTTACAAATGCCTTCATGTCAAATTTAGTGTAGAAATAGTAGCCCCTTGTACCTTTTGGATTTCCAACTAACCAACACAATTATGATTTTGCATCCAACTTGTCAGATGAGTGCTTTAATACATAAGAGGGACAACCCCATGTGCTGATATGACTTAAAAATAAGTTTCCGACATGTCTACATTTCCATGGGTGTCTTTGGTATTGACTTAGATGGCACCATATTCAGAATGTAAGGTGCTATCTCTAGGGCATATCCCCAAAAGGATAAAGGTAATGTGGAAAGACTTATCATTGACCTTACCATGTCTAATAAAGTTCGATTTCTTCTTTCCACCACTCCTTTTTGTTGTGGAGTTCCTAAAGCACTAAACTGAAATAAAATTTAATGCTTCTTAAGGAAAGAAACAAATTCAATAGACATATACTCACCACCTCAATTAGAATGAAGTGATTTAATGTGTCTCCCTGATTATTTTTTTCTCGACTCAAATTTTTAAATTCCTTGAATTTATCCAAGGCCTCATATTTCTTCTTCATTAGGTATACATATCCATATCTTGAGTAGTCATTAGTAAAAGTGATGAAATACTCATAGTCACCCCTTGCATGGACACTAAATGGCCCACACACATATGAGTGTATCAAATTCAAACATCCTCAACTCTAACTCCTTTGGCAAGAAGGATCTCGTCATTTTACCTTGAATACACTCGAAGATAATGGTATTTAATTTCCAGGTCAAAGTGACTAATGGCCCACAACTCACTAGTCTTTGTTTCTTTCAAATTTATGTGACCAAGCCTTAAGTGTCATAACTCGAGTTTGGCTGATACTAAGCTCTTTTTCTTTCAATGATTTTTCCACATTATGAACTTGAATCACAAACATAATCACATGATATAGATTATTCATCAATGTACACATGTAACAACTTCATTTTCTTTCATAATAGAAACATAAGTTTTATTAAAAGCAAACCGACAATCACATTACATAATTTTGAAACTCGAAATTAAATTTTTTAGAGTCTAGCACACAACAATCATGCAAAACTAAGACTAAATTATTTGAAAAACTAAGACTAAGATCCCCTACAGCTATGATTGACTGATGCTAATGGAAAGAAAACAAACATATTTATCTAGGGAATCAAATTGGTGTTGGTCAGTATGTGTTCATTACTAGCATAAGACATGTATAATTATTTATACAATTTGCATTGATAGTATATAAGATAACACTCGAAATTACACACATCAGTACATGATAAATTAACTTTCATGAGAACTTGCTATCCTACTTTAGGCAGGTCTAGCTTTTCAAAGTTAATAAGATATATAATCTAATCAATCCCAAAAGTCATTTATCCTTAGACTAGATGATTGATTTACCCTTTAAACTTTGGCCTCTTGAGAAAATAAATAGATACTATTTTATATCGTTTATTATTTTCTTCAAGTTAAGTGTATATACATTGATCTTAGTTTCAATATTTCTTAAATAAAGAGCCTCAACTTTAGGCTGGTTGTTCCCACTACAATATTTATTAACTAACCATAAGAGAGTCTATTAACTAGGATCCTCACTGTTGTCCAACTTTAAACTAATCCAAACATGAATCCCAAGACCTTTTTAGTGGAAGGTCATAGGCTTACTAAACATTCTCTCACTTAATAAATAACTTTTAAACCATTTTTCAATAAAATTATCTTTCCTAATAAGAATAATAAAAAATATTTTTTATAAAAATTGCAAGTTAAATTTATTTCTAAATTAGTTAAATTAATTTTTTTGACCTCAAGTTGATTTTTTAATAAATATTTTTATAAATAATGTAAATAATTATCTCAGAATAAAAATTGGATCATATAACTTTTTAAAAATAAAATTGGATCTCTCTTTTATAAGTGAATAAGTTTAATTCTTTAATTCAAGATTTTTTTTTAATTAGTTAATTCCTTAATGATTCTTTTTGAAATTTGTTATAAATTGGAAATAATGTTTTTTTATTAAGTTGATTTGCATGATTTGATTGTGATTTACTTTTACATGTTTGTAATTTATTATTTATTTTTAATATATTGATTTGTGTTATTCTTTTTCTTCGTTATTCATAATTAATTAATTAATTACCACAATTCCTTAAACTTATTTAGTAAAGACAATTTGTATAAAATTGGGAAAAATAAGCATGACCACCACTGTAGATCTCCTAATACAGAATACGACTGGATTTGCACTTAGTTTTTCGTAGATATATCTTTTCCTAAAAAATTAGTTATAATAAGGTTTTATTTTTCTTTTAAAAATAAACAAAAATAAGTCACAATAGGATTCTATTTCTTATTTCATCATTCCAATTAATTATAAAAGAATCTCACTATCAAATGGGAACGGGAGTGAAAACTGTTGGTCCATAAAGTCATACAAAAAGTTAAAAAAAAGTTGAATGCTGAAAATAAATTACTTTAGGCATAAAGCCAAAAAAACACCACCTTGTTAACTTTTTTTCTTGACAATTAAACAGTTTACTTATAATGTAGTAAACTGTCATCATTAGGACTCGAACCCAAAACCCATCCCATCCCTATACCTTATCCTTTTTGAAATATTGAACGTTCTACCATATGCCAGACATGACGACTGCCACCTTGTTAGCTTTATTCCACAATTATATATAATAAGGAAATAAAATTAGTTAAATCTTTTTTCAACTATTTAATATGTTAATTATCATTCAAATAAATTATAAATATTTATAATATTTATTTACTTACAAACTATATTTATTTATTATACAATTTAAAATTTAAATAAAAAGTTAAAAAAATAAAAAATAAAAAAGTTAACTAGACGGTTATATGAATTTCCTACACCTCACATCTCTTCTTCAAGTCCTTGTTCATTTTTATTATATTCATTTATTGAAGGATAAGAAATTCCATAAATAAGTAGGAGGAGACTTTACCTATTTTTATGATATAATAACCTTAAAAGTTAAAAAACAGTGAAAACTGTAACGA
Source organism: Tetrastigma voinierianum (assembly GCA_016808115.1). NCBI lineage: Eukaryota > Viridiplantae > Streptophyta > Magnoliopsida > Vitales > Vitaceae > Tetrastigma > Tetrastigma voinierianum. The sequence continues at coordinate 26,470 of JAEQBH010007437.1, read as the reverse complement.
AGGGAGCCAAAGTAGATTGGAGGACTCTCTAGAAGCCTAGTTCAAATTGCACAAGAAAGAAAACAAAAGAGAGTGGAAGAAACCACCACCATAAGGCAACAACAAGATCACATTCCTAACTTAATTCTCAGATCATTCTAAGAAATAGATAGAAAGAGATAGAAAAGACATCATCTCTTGACAGGACTCTCAAGATATAGCTTAATCCTTCAACATTCTCTAAAGCTGCTGTCTTAACATGTACTTTCTATTTCATTGCAACCAGCATACCACATGGGGAGCAGCAAACTTGGGGCTTGTAAGGAAATGAAACTTGCCATGAGCTCAGCAATTCTCATAGATCGATCTTAGGCCCTCTTCCTACCTCTTTCCCCTGTCTTTTTTTTTGGTATTTCAATGTGTTCTTGTGGATCAAGATGTAGTCACTTGCTTTCCTTTGCTTTTTTCCCCACAAAGGTTCTCAAAGAATTGATTAGAAAACTCCAAAAAATGTGGCTATAGAAAAAACAAGAAACAGTGCTCCACCCAAGTAGCCAACCTGAAAGCATATTCAAGTCGATCGTATAGAAATCAAAATGCAGGCTTGGAAAAAAAAACATAATAAAAGAAAAGAATTTATATCCTACCAGTTTCAGAAATGAAGTTGGCAAGGAATGCCTCCTCCTAGAATTGCAATGGTTGTTGCAATTAGGTGTCCAGCAATGGCTCCGCTTGCCACACCCCATGGAGCCTACAGAATTCATAAATTTGAATATTCAACATGATTGAGGGATATTGTGAAACATAAAAGAAATACTGGTTGAGATCTTATAAAATTTCCACCTGTGCAGCACCAAGAGCAATTGTTGCAAGCATAGAGCGGTCCCCCCATTCCTAAAAGCATTTAACAACTTAGTAAAACTGGAATATGAGTGCTTCGAAATATAAAACCCTTCAGGACATTTAAAATGAAGCATTGATTTGCTTATGAAAACAGAATTGGGCTACTGTATTATCATTGTGTTACATCTTATGGAATCTTATTTTTGCTGTCTTGATCAAAAGGAAATGGCCAAAATACCAGATGACATACCACGGCAGTGAAGACACGAGGATAGGGAGCTTAGAGGTGTTAACATTGCAAACAATTTTAGAAAAGGATCACCAAGACCATGTTCCTGTTTCAAAATTCATTTTTATAGGCAGCATCATAGTTTCAGCTTTGATTGATTCAACCATAATGAAAGCAAGCATGTATCTTTTAGTTATAATTAGGTGTTGCTAAAAGAAGATACTTACTGCAAAGAATATAAGGCTAAATGACTTCCAGACGATTTCAAGGGGGTTTGAGAGACGCTTTGACACCTGAAGGCATTAAACACAGCATCATTAGAAATAAGAAATTCATTTCTGAAAAAGAAACCTTCACATAAGGCAGGCTTTAGAAATACCACCTTTTCCTTCACAATCTCCTCAGCTTCCGCAAATTCATCAAGTTCAGGTCCACTCTTATCAACACTCTTCACTGCATCTGATGGAAGGTCCCAAGCATCTTTTATTGATTTGAGGCCAAAGAACATTAAAAGAGTTACCGCTGCATATTCTCCAATTGGCAAGGTTGCTTCTTGATTATCACAGAACATAATCAGGGATTACAGTAGACTTAATGATTGAGTGTTGCAGGTCCTCAAATGAAAAAAGGCATACCACAAACAGATGAAAACATTGAAGGATTTCTCAAGGTGGATAAATACTTCTGATACTTGATATAGTGGCAGCAAGAAAAAACATATAGAGTCAACATGAATTAAACAATGCTGATTCACACGTGTAAAAGAGGGAGGAAGGTGATCATTAAGTTGAAAGAAAAAAACTAATCATGCCAGTCAAGGGTGAAATACCACAATCCAACATGCTGGCACATCCAAAACAGGGTGTAATTTCTAAAAAATGCAGATGAGAATAATATTTAGGTACCTGTTACTCCACATTTTCTGATAATCCAGGATGATTGTACAAGCATTCCCAGATTATATGGCTAAAATCATCTTCTATCATATGGACAGCCTCGACACTTTAGTCATAAGAAAGCGGAAATATATCCATCAATTTCTAGATTGATGATGAAATATCATTATGAAGGGTGTTTATATTAGGAATCATTTCTCAAGACAAATACTCATCTAACATGTCTCTCTATAAAGAGCTTCTAGAAATAGCACCCTTAAATTGCTTAGTTCTGTGAAATCTTAGTTCAACGAAAATTTGTTACCACATCAAGAGATTTCCCAGTGAGACAGACTATGCGAGCCCTGTTTGTTAAATGCAGTTCCATTTCTTTCCTAACATCTTGTCTGAGTGATGGCATGGGAACCAAAAAGTCAAAAATAGAAAAGGGAAGAGAGAGATGGGAAAGATAATTTAGAAAAACAAAAAGAATGAAAGATGAGAAAATAATATTAAAAAACTTTTTGGTATCCAAAAATGCCATTTTGAGCTAGAACTTTCTAGGCATTATTTGATAGAGAAAAGAGATGAAAAACAGAATTAGAAGTGAATGTGATGTGATGCACATGGATTTTAAGATATACATAAAAAAGAGAGAATTTTTATTAGTTGCAATTAGAGTCAAATTAGGGTTAGTAGTTTGAGTCAAATTATGATTATTAGTTACAAAGGAATTTAAATTTAAATTAGGATTATCATTTAGAGTGAAATTATGATTTTTTTTGTTAGATTCAAAGTAGGGTTTGAGTCATATTAGGTTATTAGAATTTTAGTACATTTAGGATTTCTTAGAGGAGCCCATAAATAGGGCTAATTGATGTAAGTCAAGGACAGTTTTTTGAGTAATAATATTTCATCTTTTTTGCAGCAAATTTTGCAACTTCCAATGGTAGACTATTGACTTTCTTTCTAGGTGAGAATCTTAGGAAGACCTTAGTGAGATTCTAAGGTGTCTACCTATCCCCACGTATATTCTTTCTATTTTTATTATTCACTCCTTCTCCCTATCACATATTTTATCTATATATATATTTTGATTTTACCCTGCTCCTTTCTCCCCTAAACCCTAAATTAGAAAACCCTTCTTCTCACCCACCTTGCTTCAGAGGCAACCTTTTAGGCTGTCCTATACCGGCTTTTGGTATCGAGTCGCTGAAGCACCCCAAATCCGGTCAATTTTTTTGGCTACTAGACAACTCTGTCGCAACAGAGCAAATGTGCATGGTCCGGCTGCAACAGACTCCGTCGACGTAACCCCTCGTCACAAGACCGCTGCAGTTCGTCGCACGGGCTCCACACGTGCCGGGTCGCGGGCACCGGGCGTTGTCAGCCAAGGCTGGATCTTGGTCACGCATCCCCAATTCCCCTCGGCTTCCTCCGGCATGTGGAAGTACTGCGGTCGCTACGCTCCTATCGTGACGCCGAGCTTTGTCGCGCGCTGTCTGCCATGTTAGCGCAGCTCATGTGCGCTCTGTCGCAACTAGAGACTCTGTCACAACAGGGCACCAAAATTTCTCTGTCGTGACAGAACCTAGAAATGGGCAATAACCCATTCTATTTTCTTCCTGCACTTCCAAATTTCACCCAATTGTAGTAATTTCAATACTACTACCTGTTGTACTCATTTTTCAGGCAATTTAAAATCTGGGAAATTATACCATAATTACATACCCGACTATCTATACAATAGTCCAAAAGAATTTTATAAAAATCCTTTTATACAAAACACTTTTACAAAAATGTTACTCAAGGCCTCATATCGGCCTCCTTCACAATCATGGCCTTGTCGGAGCATCGTCTCCCTGTACACTCCCTGCATTCAAAGCAGTCCCACGATGGGATGAGCAATGGTCAGTAGAAAAATTCTCCTACAAAAACTACTCCCCACCTAAATGCACATTCAATGTCATACATATATCAAACCACATTCCATATCGGAAAATGCAATTTATAAGGATTTTTTCATGTCATGCATGATGACTCCTCATGCCCGTAACCCGAGTTCCTCGTCGACTCTATACATGCAAATGCTGGGTGTGTGGAAAACACGCCATTGGTGTTTCACCCAATGACAAACACATTGGAAAATCCTCCAATGCTCATTTGATTTCATCAACCTGCGGCTTGTGGGTAGCGAATTTTCTTGGTCTCACCGCAAAGCCATACGCTCCGACACTTTCGCGAACTTTCATCGTTGGATACATATGTCTAACAAAGAATAAAATTTGGGTCTTTCACCCTAGGAGGGGGATCTACCCCATCTTGCTTCACCCAACACACGTATTCATTTATTTTCATGTTATGCAACCGTGAATCTCGATTTTTGGACGTTGTCCCATTTTCGAGTTCACCACACATTCACCAAGAATGGTGAATAACCATTACCATGCACATACACCTGACTTGACGCGATGTCCCCGTGCATTGAAATGCAAATGTGTCATTTCATGCCATAACATGTTACATTCCAAATGTGAGCTACATGCAACATATTCAACATATGGATAATTATATTTTCTACATATAAATCACATTCATCAAAAGAGTGTTAAATATTGTACAGTCTTTTCCTTTTATTTTCTTATTGTATTGTGAGACCCATGAGCATGTATATATATATATAAGTCCAATATGTATTGTTGTAGTTAGTTTTTTCCGAAATATAATAAAAATTAGGGATTCTCCCTTTTCTCTCTTCTCATGGTATCGTGAGCTACAGTAAAACCTTTTTTTTTTCTGATCGTGTTTCCTTTCAATCACTTTATTCTCCTTCCGGAACCCTCCGCCGCCGATCTCCCCGCCGGCCAAAGGACTTTTTCCACACCCTCCCAGCCAAACTCCTCAAATATCGAGGCGCACGAGGCCCATCTACATGTAGGAGGAAACCCCGCCATAAAACAACTCTCCAAGCGCCGCCACGTGCCGCCTTTCTCCTCCGGCGGCTCGCTCTTCCACGCCGGCCTCGTGGGGCTCAAAGTGGCCCACTTCTCCAGTGACTAGAGCTCTCATCTCCGTGCCTCGTCCAGCGCCGCCTTGCTCCCGATCCACCCGGGGCGCATCCTCCCCAGCCCTCCTTATCCACCTTTTATCCACTTTCAAATTCAGCCACCGTCAAAATACGCTTCTTTCTCCACGCTTTGGTCACTTTTCTTCATCTCTAGTTCCATAGTCGTGATTTGCCCTCCTATTAGGGCTCTCTTCAATCCAAACATGATTCAATCTCCAATTAAGGGCATATGGCAACTAAAAATCCTATTTTTACATCTGTTATTCTGATCTCCCACCACCGCTATTCTAAAATTGATTGGTAGTGAGAATTATCTTTCCTGGTCAGCTTCTGTGGAACTCTGGTTCATGGGACAAGGTGATGAGGATCATCTTATTACACCGGAGGATGCTATACCTAATGTTGATAAGGTGCAATGGAAGAAAATAGATGCACAACTATGTAGCGTATTATGGGATTGATCCAAAAATTTTGCTTCATCTTCGGGCTTACAAAACATGTTCTAAGTTTTGGAATCAGCAAAGTTCTATACATGGATGATATCCAGCTTTATAAGGTGGCTTCTGCTATTGTCAATATCCGACAACAGGACATGGATTTATCTAATTATATTGGCCAAATTGCCTCTCTTAAGGAGGAGTTCCTGACACTGATGCCTCTTACTAGTGATGTTGGGGCTCAACAAACGCAGATTGACAAGCTCTTCATGGTCCTTAATGTTATTGGCCTCCGTTCGAATCTTGAGACCGTCCAAGATCAGATTCTTAGTAGTCCATCAATCCCATCCTCGGATGATGTGTTTGCTCACCTCCTACATATCTCCTCCACTCGACTTCATCCGATAGCATCTCGTATCTCTTCCGTAGCATTTCTCAAACTAACCTCTCTGGGGACGACGCAGCTGGTAACCCGAAGCAGCAGGACAACGTCCCCACCGCGCACCTATTGCAATAAGTTTGGCCACACTCGTGATCGTTGTTATCGGGGCTACATGGACGGCCTCCCCGAGCCGCCCACGTGGCCCGCCTTCCGATTCGATTCGCCGCCCCGCACTCCGAGCCCTCCACATCTCGCAGTATTCCCACGACGCTGAGTATGATACTATCTTCACCATCAAAGTGCCTGGGTTAGCTTTGTTGCATCTGTTGCCTGCACTGGTAATGCCTCCATTACCTTATACATCTCTCTTGACCCTCGGATTCTAGACTCTAGTGCTCTTAATCACATATCCGTAATAAAGATCTTTTCTCTTCTCTTACTACTAACTCTTCTTTACCTACTGTTACCTTAGCTAATGGTTCTCAAACCGTGGGCTGTGTTTTGACATTTGGTACATCCTCTCCCTTCCCTACCTCTCACTTCTGTCCTTTATACTCCTGAGTGTCCCTTTAATCTTATTTTCATCAACAAATCACTCGTACTCTTAAATGCTCCATTATTTTTTCTAATAAATTTGTGACCTTGCAAGACCGGAGTACGAGGAAGACGATTGGCATCGGACATAAGTCTCAATGCCTCTATCACCTCAACTTGAAATCATCTCATGCGCTTATGCTTCCACTCGATGCTTCCTCTCCTCATCCACAAATGTCTAGGCCACCCTAGTCTTTCTAAGTTCCAGAAGATGGTCACTCGTTTTTCCACTTTGTCGTCACTTGCATGTGAGTCCTGTCAGCTTGGGAAACATACTCGTGTCTTGTTCCCAAAGCGTTTGAATAATCGGGCAAAATCTTCTTTTGAACTTGTCCACACTGATGTTTGGGGTCCTTGTCGAACTCAAGGCCTACTTTAGATGGATTTCCTGTATTTTGTCACTTCTATTTGACTCTATTCCCTACAGTGATTTCTGGTTATTTCTTCATGAAAACTCGACCTAAGTTATATCTCTATTTTCAAGAAATTCTTATGTTGAAATTCCAACCTTAGTTAAATATTTCTATTCTGTGTGTTACGAGTGACAAATTTTTCTGTAGAATATTTTTACACCTATTACTTATATGTCCCAACATGGATCCTTCATCGTAATTTTCTCGTGCTCATACTCCTCAACAAAATGGGGTAGCTAAATGTAAGAATCATCATCTTATTGAGACAACTTGTACTCTCCTCCCCCATTATCATGTTCCTTTTCGTTTTTGGGGACCGGTTGTTCTTACAACTTATTATTTGATTAATTGTATGCCCTCTCATCTATGTTACATGATCAGATTCCTCATTCACTTATTTTCCCTGACCAACCACTTTATTTCCTTCCTCGTGTCTCTTTCTTTGTCGGGTGACTTGCTTTGTTCATATTCTCACCCACAACAAGACAAGCTTTCCAAGTAAAGCCACTCGGGGGAACAAAATCTCTTAGGCTACTCACTGCGGCATTATCGCATCTCCTCACCCACCGATGCTCTCTCTCCTCGCTAATGTCACCTTCTTCGAGGACTCACCCTTCTTCCTCCTCCTCCTCCTCGAGCTTCCTTCCCCGTTATCAAGCCTTACCCTTCCTATCATCTCCCGCCTCTATATTTGATGATGTACCTTCTCAACCACTTCAGGTTTATCATCGCCTTCATCTCTGCCCGTTTGTTCCTCTCCCTTTTACCGAGGGCCCCGTCGACTCACTTCCTATCCCTTCGCCTTCTCCTGGTACCCCCTAGCCTCAGCTTTCCTTTGCTAGTTTCAACTTTACCAACAGCCGAAAGGTAATCAATCAACTAGCAATCCTCATCCTATTTATAATTTTTTGAGTTACCATCGATTATCTTAACCATACTCTGCATTTGTTTCTACTATATCCTCTGTTTCTCTTCCCAAGAACACCAATGATGCTCTTTCCCATCCGGGCTGGCGACAGGCAATGGTAGATGAAATGGCTACTCTGCACTCAACTGGCACTTGGGATCTTGTTGTTTTTCCATTCTAGTTTCCAATGATTGCCATTTCTGTGGCCATACGCTTAAGTTTGGTTCGATATGTGTTGATCGCCTTTAAGGCTCGCTTTTGATTGCTAAAGGATATACTGTGCTTATGGTTCCGATTATATTTAATAATATTCTCCTAGCCAAGCCAAGATTGCTTATGTCCGTCTTCTTCTCCCCGTGGCTGCTATGTGTTCTTGGCCACTTTATCAGTTGGATATTAAAAATGTCTTTCTTTATGGTAATCTTGCCAAGGAGGTTTATATGGAGCAACTACCTGGTTTTGTTGCTCAGGGAGAGTCTAGTTTTGTGTACAGGTTACGCCTTTCTCTATATGGCTTGAAACAATCTCCTCGAGCATGGTTTGGGTCATTTAGTTCTCAAGGTTCAAGAATTTGGCATGCTTCTCAGAAGACAGCCAGACTTCATTCGCTTTTACCATCATAACTCTACGGCGTTGTATTTATCCGGTTGTTTATTATGTGGACGACATCGCCACATGTGCACGATCGTGACGGTATTCAAAAAACTAAAGCAACACATTTTCACCCACTTTCAAACTAAAGACTTGAGGAAACTCAAGTATTTTCTGGGAATTGAGATAGCTCAATCCAATTCTAGTGTAGTCATTTCCCAACGGAAGTATGCTTTAGACATCTTGGAAGAAACCGGTATGTTAGACTGTAAACCGATCGACACTTCTATGGATCCTAATGTCAAACTTGTACCAAGACAGGGGGAGTCTTTAGGAGATCCTGGGAGATATTGACGACTCGTAGGTAAACTGAAGTACCTCACCATTACTCGGCCAGACATTTCCTTTCCTATGAGTGTTGTTAGTCAATTCCTACAAATACCACGCGATAAACACGGACGTCAGAATCCATATTCTTCAATATATCAAAAGTACACCAAAGTGCGGTGTGTTGTACGAGAAACGTGAGGTCATACCCGCACTGGTTTGCCATACATACAGATTGGCCGGGGCTCACTCCACTAATATACGCTCCACTTCAAGGTACTCCGTGTTTTCATCGGGCCAGAACCTAATATCCTAAGAGTAAAGCAAACAACATGTAGTGGGGCTGTATCTAGCTACCAAGCCGAGTATCGAGTTATGGCTCGGGGCAACATGTGAACTCATATGGTCGAGACACCTTCTCCGTGAGTTGAGATTCGGAAAAGGACAATGACGTAGTTTCATTTTAAGGATAACTAGTTGTTTTTGCATATTACATCCAATCCAAGCCTATGAAAGGACCAAACACAATGGGGCTGGATTGTCATTTCATTAGAGAAGATCGTATTAGGGATGTATGGCTACTAGTTTTGTCAATTCAAATGATCAACTGAAGAAACATCTTTACTAAATATCTCGAGGTCCCAAAATTAAATACATTTGTAATAAAAGTTTCAAAAGATAATATATATGTTCCACTATAGGGAGTATTAAATACTTTATTTACTGCCTTTTTCCTTTATTTTCATCAGAATAATCTAAGGAGCATGTATATATATATAAGTCCAATATGTATTGTTGTAGTTAGTTTTTTTCGGAATATAATAAAAATTAGGGATTCTCCCTTTTCTCTCTTCTCAAAGAGCATATATTAACATGATATTTTCACACATAGCATGTTATTCAATCAAGCAATAACACACAAAATGGCCCCAATCACGGACCCATAAAAACAGGGCACCATCTCGGTCCCTTCACGGCTAGGAACTATTTTTGGTTCCATTCGTCACCGAATCACTGTGATACCAAAACACACCACAAAACCCGAAGACATCGCCCTGATCAAACCACACTCAACACAAATCTGACCGGTTCGAACTCAGCCCCAAAAATTTCCAATATTCGTACCCCCAAAATCTTAAGACTAATCATTACTCCGCCACACTACCCAAAGAAGGCCTATGCTAAAGAAATGGCTTTTAGCTAGAAATAATCAAAAGTAGAAAATTTCTTACCCCACTTGAAAGCTTGACGAAACTCCTCGAAGATTTTTTGGCATTCACGCTGGAACTCTCAATGCGTAATTCAACTTTGCTCGCTCCAACGAAAACCTACGATCCGATTTCCGTAAATCTTAGAGATAAGTGGAAACTCCCTTTTTCCTTTCTCTCTCTCTCTCTCTTTTGCTCATTCTCTCTTCTTTTCTCCCTCCTTTCTTTCTTTTCTTTCTTCCTTTCTTGTCCACCCGCATCTCTTTGCTCGGTCTCATCCCCCCTTCCTTTTCATTTTCCTTTTTGAGTTTAACTTTCCATACTTTCCCTCCCCGACACTTGGCTCCATGTGAGTCATTCATCCAAGCTCGCTACACCACGGCTTAAGATCAAGCAGTAATACGCTGTAAGAATTCCAATGAACAGCTGCTCAAATCAAGTATGGGAAAGTGATGCTCAATTTGCAACCCGTTATAAAGCTGGACTTTGAATGGACATTCAATTAGAGATGATAGTTGCACACACTTACACCGTGGATGATGTTTATCAACTAGCCCTCAAGATCGAAGAAGGCCTCAAGTTTTGGGCTTCTAGATGTCCAAATTCACAACTTGGGAGCACTTTCTATAATTGGACAGCAAGCAAACCTTTAATCACATCAAGTTTAAAAACCTCTACTAATGCAAATGGTGGAGTAAACAACCAACAAACCCCAAATACTATGAATAAAGGTGGTAGTAAGGGTCAAACTCCAATGAGCACTGGAGATAGGACTCCCTTATGCCATAAATGGGGGGGACATGGTCATTATGCAGTTGTGTGCCCAAGTTAAGGTTTACACTTTGTGTTGAAGTACCAGAATCAAAGCCGAAGAGTTACTCAAAGGAAGAAGAAACCCATAATGAAGGCGAGCTTAGTGAAGAATGTGACTGTTAAGAGAAAAGGAATTCTGTATTCTCATTAATTTACAAAGGAGAAAACATACATATTTATACTCTAATGTTAGGGCAAAAAAGAAAATAAAGTTAGAGTCCAATTAGGAGATTAAAGAGAGAAGGAAAAGAATCCTAAATAGATTAGGAGACTAAACCTTAACAATGACTATTATGATGGTATGACAGAAGGGCATAGTCTTGTTGTACGATCGTTATTGGCAATAAAGGGAGAAGAAGATTGGCACGTACTTTAGCATCTTCTCGTATTATTAATTCTTTTTGCCAAGGGAGGTTATGCACCACAATCATTGATGGAGACAGTAGTTTGAACATAGCTTCACAAGAACTTGTTGAGAAGCTAAACCTTCCGTTAGAGAGGCATCCAAATCCATTTTGAGTAGCAAGGGTTAATGACACTTCTATCCCGGGAAGTTGTCATTGTTTGGTAACATTCCTTTTTTGTAAGGACTTTGAAGAGTCTATATGGTGTGAGGTCTTACCAATAAAAGTAAGTCATATTTTACTTTGAAGACCTTGGCTTTTTGATATAAGAGTTCAACAGTGTTATAACATATATCTACTTTACATATAGAGTTGTAACCTATTAGGAAACTTGTCTTATAGAGTTGTAATCTATTAGGAAAGTTAGATTAGCTTTTGTATATATATATATTCACAATAGATCAATGAAAAGTACAAGGAATTCTTTCCTCCAATTCCTCTCTTTGATTCTCTCTACATGGTATCAGAGCCTAGGGCTTAGAATTGAGGAATTATAGAGAAATTTAATCCTAGATAAGGCAATGTCATGGGTGTGGGGTGTGTTTTTGAAAACGCATCTCATGGGCAAATAGACCTCACCGCTAGTTATCAGGAGGAGTGCCGACACCAACCGTCGACCGCCGACGAGCCTCGCCACCAAGTCTAGTGACCAACAACCAAAGCGCATGAGGCCTCACGGTTGCTTTGTCTTTCACTCCAGGTACCACACGCGCCGAGCGTGGGGGCGCGTGACAACTTCGACTGACCTCCAGCAACCACGACGGCATGAATCTTCCTCCCATGCACTTATTGGAGGGTGGTTTGTAGCTTGCTACTCCCATTGTTTCGGGGTTTTTTAGATTTTTGTTGCAGTCTAGGGTTTTTTCAAGGATATTTTGGGCTCATGATTTTCGCTGATTATTTTGTGATTTTGTAAGTGGCACTCATCATGTTTTGAGCATTGTGGCTAAATCTGAGATTCGTGTGTGGTGCTTTTCGTGGAATTATGGTCATTTTCTATGCAAGAATCCTATCTTTCTAGTAATTTCGAATTTTCAAAGACTTGTTTGAGTTAGATCTGCCTTTATGACTGACAAGAAACCCTCGTACTTAGCCATGCGGTCACATAAGTATAATCCGTGGCATGTACACTCGGGATTGTAGGAAGCTGCCGAATAGAAATCGGCTGTTTCATATGTTCATGAATCATCAAGGGTGTCTCTACTCCTAGCACTATGCTTGGCCGGGCCTTAACACATGTCTTATTTCCCTCTTCTTCCAAAATGGGTCATTAACTCCCAGAGTTCACATCACACGGATGTAATTCCACTTATTTTCTACTGCTTTCGCCACACCCTTCTCCTCCATCGTTACCCTGCGTGATGGGTCAACATCTTGTGTTCAGGTCAAAAATACCATCCTACTCCCTCTAATCACTTCACCTATATTATGAGTTTCTTACCACAATTCTCTTTTATTTAATTTCCATGAGTAAACCCACTTGTACACTTAATTGTAGTATCTCATTCTTTCCCTTAATCATTGTTTGAGGTAGGAATCTTGATGAGTTTAGACATTGATGTAGGATGTGAGTCCGGGGGGGTCTCTACATCCTTGGACAATGTAGGTGCCAAAAAAGTTTGTTGCTTGTTCCGAGTCTGCTCCTTCCATTCGAATTACATCACACTCAGCTATCCTTTCTCTTTGTCAGCCATTAGCTACATCCCCGCTTCTAGCATGTCCTCATTGAACCGTGATCATGTGCATTTGAGTCCTAGAGTCAATAACCGAGTTTCCGCTTCTTTTGAGTTAGTCCATTCGGATGTGTGAGGTCCATGTCCTGTGTCCCCAATTGGATTTCGATTTTGTTACGTTAGTCGATGATTATTCGCGAACAACTTGGTTATATTTAATGAAAAACCGTCGTAGTTGTTTCACTTTCTCGTGCCTTCGCAATAAATTCACACTCAGTTTCATGTTTATGTTCAAAATATGAGAAGTGATAATGCCAAAAAATATCTATCTGAACAATTTAAGTCATTCATGCTTCAGAATGACATCCTTTATTAGACATCTTGTGTTGATACTCCTCAAAATGGAGTTGCTAAAAGAAAAACTAGACACCTTCTTGAAACCACTCGGGCTCTATTGTTTCAAATGCAAGTGCCCAAGCATTTTTAGGTCGATGTTGTTTCCACAGCTTATTTTTTTATTAATCGGATGCCTTCATCTGTCTTGAATTGGGTCACTCCATTTCAAACCCCTTTCCCCATAAACTTTGTTTCCCATTAAGCCCTGCATTCGGGGTGTACTTGTTTTATTATCTGATGCTCGTCCGCATGCTGCGACTCGACTAAGTCATCAAGTGTATCTTTCCTTGGTTACTCTTGAGTTCAAAAAAGGGTACAGCGTTATCAGTTTTGGGCTTTCACATATAATCAAGTCACTGATATCACCTTTCTTGAGAATACCCTTTTCTCAAGACTCGATCCACTCTAGCTTAAGTGAGGATTACGATTACATGATACTCGCTTCGCTAACTCTTTGCTTCGTTTCTCCCCTTAACAAAGCCTCCTATCACTCAAATCTACACTTGGCACAAACACACCCCCTAGTCTCAAGCCCTTCACCAGCTGCTTCGACATTAGATCTAGTCTCCAGTGATGATCTTCCAATTGCTCTTCGTAAAGGTAAACGTCAGTGTGTTCACCCAATTTCCTCATTTTGTTCTTATAACCATTTGTCATCACATTCCTGTTCTTTTATTGCATCCCCGAATTCTATCTTCTTAACATCATTCGTGTGAGGCTTTATATCACCTTGTCGCATAGTGTTATAGTGGAAGAAATGAAGCTTATATTTAATGGTACTTCGAACTTGGTACAGCTTACTTCCGCGGCCGGAAGAAAGTCAATATTGATACGCTGGTTTTGCAAGCTAGTTAATCCCATGGTTCAATTGCTCGCTCAAGCATAACTTCTGTGGCCAGTGGGTACGCCGTAATTCCATGACGGACTATTCCGACACTTTTCCCTTGCTGCTAAGACATACCCTGCTTGGCTTTTATTTCTCGGCTGCCACTTAATCGATCTCCACCAACTCGATATTAAGAATGTCTTTCTTCATGGCAACCTTCTCGTATGAGGTGGAGGCGGGTTAAACTTCCAGGATTTGTTGCTCGTGGAGAGATGTGTGGAGGACTATTGCCTCCGAAAGTCTCAGGATTGGCCAAATTGCAGTCCCCGCGCTGCCAGAATCCAAACAAGCAGCTTGATGTAATTTGGCATGCTGTAAGAAGAATTCAATTAATTCGCCCTACGTGAACCCAGCCTATGTATTATTCTCGTTGGTAGCGTATGTGGATGATATTGCTATCACCGGTAGTTGACTCTAAAGCCGTATTCCCATCTCTTAAGTCCTTTCTTCATAGTCAATTCCATACAAAGGACTTAGGGATGCTAAGATACTTCTTAGGTGTTGGGAATCATAAGATATTCTTAGGATATTCTCTAGTTTATCTCCTTCCTTTCTTATACATTATTTTCCTTCCTTATTGTATTTTATTTGTTTCCTTTTTGTGTCTTCCCGACCTATATAAATAGGTAGGATCTATACTGTATTTTACTCACTCACTCATTCAATAAAGATAAATATTATTTTCTTCTCTCATTTCACATGGTATCAGAGCCATGGTTGGCTCGGGTTATAGTTTTGCCACGGTTCCAACTCTGGCAACCCATCTAGTAGTCATATCACAATCTGACCAACCCACCTTCATCTTTGGAATCCTTTGCCAACGTCAGACCACCTCAACAGCCGGAAAAATTTTATGGCGACTTTATTTCCGATTGGTGACCACACCTTTGGAGGCACCTCGGCCCGATCTACCCACTGTTGGAAAAATCTCTGACATAAGCTAAGCCACAAGCCCACACACGTGGGTTTCTCTCTCCGCGACAGCCACCACACGTCGGCACGTGGGTGGTGCGTGAGAGACCCTCCGGCCACCGACTTCTCTCACTTGGGTCGTTTCCCACCGATAAAGCTTCGTAGCTCCTTAGTTCTTCCATCTAAAGCCTCCATCTTCATGTTTTAGCCTTTTTCCCCGACAAATATCTTCGCCGGCTGATTCTCTCCGGGAGAATATATGTAACAAGCTTAGCGCAAGGAATTATACGCTCCATCTCGAGTGAGGGCAGCGCTGAGAATCATGATATTCTTAGGGATATTCTTTCAAGTATTTCCTTCCTTTGTAATATTATTTTCTTTCTCTTGTAGTTTTATTTGCTTTCCTTTCGTGTCTCTCGACTCCAAACAGGCAGAACCTATATAAATATGTAGGACCTATATCAATATGTAGGACCTATACCGTATTTTACTCACTCACTCATTCAATAAAGAAAAATATTCTTTTCTTCTCTTATTTCATATGGTATCAAAGCCATGGTTGGTTCTGATACCATGTGAAATGAAAGAAGAAAAGAATATTTTTTCTTTATCAACGAGCGAGGAAAGAAAATACGATGTGTACATCATTTATATAGGTTAGGAAGACACAAAAAGGAAACAAATAAAATACAAAAATGAAGGAAAATAATATTCAAGAAATGAAGTGAGATAAACTTTAAAATATCCTATCTTATGATTCTGTCAATTCCCTCAAACTGGGGAAAGATATAGGTCATATGCACCAAGCTTGTTACATATGTAGTTAACCGAAGAGGGTCCATTTGAGAGGGTCCGTCTAAGAGGGTCCGTCTGAGAGGCCTGCCGAAGAAGGTCCATTAGAGAGGGTCCATCGGAGAGGGTCCACCGGAGAGGGTCCGACGAAAAAGATCCGATGGAGGAGGTTCAACAGAGAAGGTCTGACGGAGAAGATCCAACGAAGAAGGTCCGACGGAGAAGGTCCGACGAAGAAGGTCCGACGAAGAAGTTTTGACGGAGAAGATCCGCCGGAGAAGGTCCAACTGGCAAACCGTTGGAGAAGGCATACCGGAGAAGGTCAATGGGAGGCGCGTCCGGCTGCAGTAAGACTGACTTTAGAAGCGTCCAAAGGATAAGATCCGATGGAGGCGACTCGCTACCGGAGAAGGTTTGTCGAGAAGATGACTACGTAAAAGAGGGCTCACTCGACCAACCACGCCGGCTCGATACTCATGTGAAATGAGATAAGAAAAGAATGTTTTTCTTTTATTAAATGAGTGAGTGAGTATTACATAGTATAAAGACACCTATATCTATACAAAAGAATGGAACCATGGCTCTGATACCATGTGAAATGAGAGAATAAAATAATTAATTTTTTTTTATTAAATGAGTGAGTGAGTAAAATACAAAATAGGTCCTACCTATTTATATAGGTCAGGAAGACACAAAAACGAAACAAATACAATACAATGGAAGGAAAATAATGTACAAGAAAGGAAGGAGATAAACCAGATAATACCCTAAGAATATCTTATGATTCTCAACATTGGGCATGGAAGTTATGCGAAGCAAACATGGAATTTTCGTCTCAGTGCCAATTATACGCTGACCATTGTCCGAGATTGAAAATAGTGCAAAAACCACAGCAGCTTCCCCTCCTATACCTCCAAGCATACACCTTACTAGAGAAGGCAAAACATTGAGGATCCTAAGAAATATAGAAGACTAGTTAGGGAAGCTCACTACCCGCATAAAGAACTCCGGTCCCCTGACATTGCCCACTCGCCGCCGTCAGAAGCCAAGACATGTTCCGCCCAACAACAACCATCAAGCAACCCGTAGAAACATATTATATGTTATTTGAAAGGAGCGCCAGGACGAGGTATTCTATATAGCAATCATAGGCATAACAAAATTGAATGTTTCACAGATGCCATCTTCAGGTTACTGTGTCTTTGTTGGTGGAAACCTAGTATTATGGAAAAGTAAGAAGCAAGGGGTTGTTTCCCTTTCGAATACAGAGTCCAAATATAGATAAACGACATTCCGCAGGCGATCATGTGGCTTCATCAACTCGATTAGTTTCGCATCGGCATTAACTGGGCCCCAACAAAACTCTGGTGTGACAACCATACTGCCTTTTATATTGCTTCTAATCCTATGTTCCATGAACGAACTAAGCATATTGAGATAGATTGTCATTTTTTTCGTGAGAAAATACAATTCAGCTTGATTTCTACAAAATATGTGAAGACTAGAGAACGATTGGGTGATATCTTCACAAAGGCCCTAAGTGGGGACCAGGTTATTTATCTATGTAACAAGTTGAACATGATCAATATCTATGCTCTAACTTGAGGGGGAGTGTTATAGCATATATGTAACCTATTAGGAAACTTGTCTTATAGAGTTGTAATCTATTAGGAAGGTTAGATTAGCTTTTGTATATATATATTCACAATGGATCAATAAAAAGTACAAGGAATTTTTTCCTCTAATTCCTCTCTTTGATTCTCTCTACAAACATGATGAGTATGAAAACACTTATACACTTATACTTGATGGGCAAAAAAAATTCTTTATCCAATGAAGAGAAATCAATGAATGAGCAACTATAGGATAAATTAATACCCACAAAACTAGAAGGGCCTAAAGCTAGTTGTGGTAGCTTTGGGAGGGATTTGATACTTGACTTTCCTGTGCTTATCGCGAGCAATGACAAACTTGAAGAGACTACTGAAATTATTGAACATCATAAATTCAAGAATCATGTTCTTCCACAAGACAATTTACAAAAGACATATGAGAAGCAACTTTCTGCACATTTGTTGAAGACACATAATTATTTTGAGAACTATCCACTTGTTTTACAACGTTGGAAGGTTTTTCAAAATTTGACAACTACCTTGCATGAAATTAAACAAAATCAAGAGATAAGGATGTCCTATCTTATCATGGTAAAGAAGCGACGAAGAAAGAAAGGATGTAAAGGCCTGTATTCGGGATTACAAATTGATCATGGTAATCACTAAAACTCGAGGACTTTGTGCTTCTTCTTTTCAAGTCGGGAGTATGATGATGGATTTTGAGATATACATAAAAGATTTTAATTAGTTGCAATTAGGAGTCAAATTAGGGGTTAGTAGTTTGAGTCAAATTATGATTATTAGTTACAAAGGAATTTCAATTTAAATTAGGATTATCATTTAGAGTGAAATTATGATTCTTTTTGTTAGATTCAAAGTAGGGTTTGAGTCATATTAGGTTATTAGAATTTTAGTACATTTTGGATTTCTTAGAGAAGCCTAGAAATAGGACTAATTGATGTAAGTCAAGGACAGTTTTTTGAGCAATAATATTTCAGCTTTTTGCAATCTTTGCAACTTCCAATGGTGACACTTTATTGTCTTTCTTCTAGGTGAGACTCCTAGAAGACCTTATGAGATTCTAAGGTTTCTACCCCATCCCCACGGCATATTCTTTTCTATTTTTATTATCTAATTCTTCTATATCACATCTCTTACATATATTTTGGATTTTACCCCTTGTTCCTTTTTCCCTAAACCCTAAATTAGAAAACCCTTCTTTGCCCACCTCACTTATAGGCAACCTTTCTAGGGCTATCCTACATCAGAATGCAGTTCTGAGAAGTTAAATGTTGCCCTCCATGAGGAGGGCATGAGAGAGTCTACTGGGATGGATGATCATATGCAAAAAAGAATAGCTGCAGCAGTTCGGTGTCTGGTTCAAGACAGAATATTACAGCATTTAGCACTGGTCTTTAAAGCGATATACGCTTCCCACTCTACCTCACAGAAGACAACCAGCCAGAAGTAGAGATGTCAAGAACCAAACTTACTTCTGTTTGAAATTGAGCAGGCACTGGAGTGAAATATCCGTCCTATCACAACTGACAGGATTGTCATAAGTGAAAGAGCACCCATTGATCCCAAAAGAACCTGGTCAATGATTCAGTACTTCATGAACACAATCAATTTCCAAACATAAAAACACATCAATATCTTCCTCCAGACGGCACTTTCAAGATACGTACATCAATTAAACCTCAAATGCTTGTACCAAAAGATCCATACATTCATAATTTCATATTGAGTGACAAAAAAATTTGAACATTTTCATATATTAAGTCTTTAGTAGGAAGTGCAGAGGAGTGAAGATGTGGTTTTAATTCTTGGATGCAAGTGATCTTGACCTTTAACCTATAAAGACATGTTTGAATCTTTTTTTAACAGTGTTGGTGAGGGATCTGAATAGTAGAATAAACACCTGAGGCTGAGATAAACATCTTTGAAGGGATACATCATCCTATGTATAATAAAGTCTTGGAAGAGACAGTCCCTAAAGAAGACAAGCACTTATTGAGACTACCTTTTCAAGTTACCTATTCATCGTGTCCACCTGTGTAATGCAAGTTTCTTTTTGGAACAAATTAAAGTTTCAAAGAGATTAACTAACGAGGGATGGGAGAAAACATGGGAAGTCATCCTCAAAAAGTGGTTGACTGTCAGTTTTGCAAAGGAGTTGGATGGACAAGCCATTAGAAGTCTGCATGTACAAAAACAATTATTATTAGGGAAGTGTTTTGGAGCCTTGCAGTTGCAATGGGAAAATAGTGAAAAGGACTTCACGGTTTGGCAAGGTAGAAGTTGGGGTTACAGCAATGTGAGGACAAGGGCAAGGGACTGAGTCTATGAAAAGATATCAAAAAAGTGAAGAATGATTTTATTTTCTAAGCTGTATTTTTGTGGGAAATGAACTTAGAGTTGAGTTCTAAATTGGTGTAGGAGGCTTCTCTTATGGTTCTACGTGATTTGTTCATCGGCTGTCTCAACACAGATAGATGGTAGTTGTTTATTGGTACTCAGATGGGTGAATGAGTATTGGAAACCAAAATTTCTAAGAGGACACCATAACAAACAGTTGGAAATGAAAGAAACTTTCATGTGATAGATTTCCAGTTATCAAAGTCAAGGTGAAAAGGCAGGAAAATCAATTTTATGGAAAGCAAACATTTTTTTACACATTTTCTTCAAGGTACAGTGGGGTGTGGGGATGTGTGGGCAATGCTCCTCTAAGAACAGGTTCTTCATGTAGGAAATGGCATAGGAGAAGATTTTTCTTGATTACACCTCATATGATGAAAAAAGAAGGATCATAGGCTCGTTTGGAACCCGAAAGTACTAGGGTAAGAAAAAATACTAAGGAAAATGATTTTCTCATGTTTGGTTTTAATTCGTGGAAAATATAAAAAGAAAATGTAAAATATAATTAAAATTCAAAATTTCAGCATATTTTTAAATTTCCTTAGTCCTTACGTAATCGAAAGAAACAAATAAAACGAAATCTTGAATAAACATATAGAATTAATTTATTAAGTTCAAAACTCATTTTTTTACTTTCTTCCTCCAAATTTTCTTTCCTTCTACTCTTTCCTCTCCATTTTCCTCTCATTTTATTTCCCTTACTTTCTCCGGGTTCCAAATGGAGCCGTAAGGACACAAGAAGCTTTTAATGTATCTCTTTCATTATGGTGTGTCTCAGAATGCTTCTAGAACAAGTTAAGCAGGCTCTGTCTAACAGGTATGAAACTTCATTGGAAAAAGTAAGAGGAAAGAATGGAAAACAGTCCCATGGAGGTTCTAGAAGCTGGCAGGAGCAGAAGTGGAAAATTCTAAAGGCTAGGAGTTGAAGATGCTGGAATTTGAATGAGTTATTGCAAAAGAACTTTCTAGTGTCTAGATTGAAAGTATTTCATTATCAAAAGTCATTCATCTTGCTTTCCATACTTGTCCAAAATCATCTCATGAGACATTCTGAGAATAATTTTGTATTTTTATGTGAATAGTAAATTGTATTACTTAAATAAAAACATAAAGGCATGCTATCAATATGTTCATTATCATGTTAAGCTGTATCTACTGGATCTCAACAACCTCCTTCCAAACATCTGCACACACAATATTCAAACAGAAACTCTTGCATCTCAGTGGTGAAGGATGTGCAAGGTTGCAAATGAATGGTGACAATTGAGTTAAACCCCAAGGCCTTAGACCAACTAAGCTACCCCTCAGGGTTTAGCGAAGGGTGAATTTTTATTATTTAATTTTTTAATTTTTGCTCCTAAAGTATCAGCTTGCTTCAATTATCTTCAGTAGCTTATGTAAATTGGACATTTCACAGTTTACACTAATGCTAACTGCAGAGAGGGAAGTAAGAGAGGCAACTGAAAGGAAAACATACCAGTACTTTCTCATATTGCATGGCCAAGAGAGCAGCAATGAAGAATGTCTGTTTAAGAAATAAAATTATACAAGATTTAGAACTTTAAATGCATATTCAAAAAGTAGTCTAACAAATTTGAAAACAAAGCTATCTGAGAGGGAATCATCACCTATTCTAATTATGAAAAAAACCTTCATTGAACTTCAATGGTTCATCCATTCACTAAACAATTCCATCCCCCTTAAATAAAATTAAAAGGTGAAATGAACATGAAATAGCCAGGATCTTCTAAAGTGGATGCATTAAAAATAATAATAATAAGAAGAAGAACTAAAGGTGATAAAGAAAACCTAGTACAGCTGTTGGAGATGCTCTATAACATTCCTTCCCCATTTCACCACAAATTACTGCCCATTACAGTATAGAATAGACAGTTCCCTTTAGAATTTTCAGTAGTTACCTGTTTAGCCGAACATTTTAGTTAATGATCAACAGAACTTTCTCCATGGCCTGGACTACCAATTTAGGTCCTAACCATGACACAAGCTGGTGTTCAACAGCAATCATAAGGCACACAGTCACCATTGGTTTTTGGGATTAGTTCCACATTAGAAGATTGAGTTGTAAGTTGAGTTTCACAACTTGCTGTCATGAGGATTGGGATATATACTTCATAAAAATGACAGGAGTGTTTCTTCATCTGTGTTACTTGCCCATGGACTTGGTCCACTCTTCAAAAGTCAATCACTAACAATTATATTCATATACTTCCATTTAACTTGAATGCAAACATTACTAAATTTCCATACTAAGGAAAATACTATAGTTTGGTAAAGCACTAATGATTTCTACTACCCCTTTAACCAATTCCCATCTGTTTCAATAGGCATTTTTCCAGTCAATTGAACTATATGTAATATTACTCATGGTTTCTAGATAATGCATCTTTCACTGAAAGAACCAGACCTCATCTTATGGCCAAAGTATTTGTAATAACTTCGGTATTGATCTAATGGAAAAGAAAATGAGTGGAAAAAATTGCTGGTCCCTGATTTGCTTCCATCTCTGGGGTAATTATAACTTATATATATGTAACAAGGTGCAAAGTCTTTGAGATTATAAAACAGTATAGAGAGAGGGGGCAGGCAGCATTAGGGTGGCCTGTTTCTTGCTATCTCTTTCATTCTTCGAATTTCATTTTTCTGTCTTAGGTCTTTTACTGATGACCTGACATGGAATCAAAGCTCTGGTTAGTAGACTTTTGAGACTAGCTCCCTAGCAACATTTGCTTTTTCTTCCTTTGTTCATCCACTGTTTACTTAGTTTGTCTGCTGTCCCACATGTGAAAAGGGGGTCATAATAAGAGGCGACTGTCAGCTTGACACAGCCATACCCTTTAGGATCTGACAATTTAACAATAATAACAAACCTAACAAATAAAAACAGGAAAAGGCATGAAATAAAACTTCCTGAAGTAGTCAAGCTAAGCAAGCAACACATTGATAGTTTCAAAAGGCAATAGATAAAGAAAGTGAACAAGAGGATAATGAACTAATCATCAAAGATTCATTTTCATAAATAGTTTCCAGTGAATTAGATTTAAAAGCACAACAAATGTAAGCTTTGGCACTAGTAGATCAGTCACCTTATCTCCAATTTCAGAAACGAAATATCAACGTGAATGCAGCAGTGAAGCCAGACTTTGCAATTGCGGCTAAAAGTGATGAAGGTCCTCGTTTCGTAAGACAATCAGGTGGTGAGAATACTAGGGCACATCCAAATAACACAATAGCGCTATAGGGGATAAGGAATTCGAACAGGAGGTTTCTCACTGCCAAGTCTGACATTACACACCTTGAGTTTTTCGAACTAAATCAAGTTAAGAGTGTCATGTATACAAGAACTTCAAATACATTGAATTACATAACACTTCATCATTCTACTAATAAGGAAGTTGAAAAGAATTCTTTGTGACTATTAAAACAGGTTCTAATTGTAAATTCAAACTCATACATAAACCTTTTATCTCAATAAACATATAACTAGACTTTAAATAGAAATAAAGTTGTTCTTGTCAAGAAAATATTCTCTGATGTTCTTGTGGTTTAGATGCATGTGACTTTCAAACACAGGATAGGCTGAGAAGTACCATCGAATTAACATTCCCATGCACGCTTCGAGCATCTTATGTTTCTACAAGAGAGAGAATCAAGCAGAGAAACTGGAAGAAGTGTAGTTCTTTAGTATACTGTTGCAAGCACTACTAAGGGTCCAACCCACTTGACCTCGATCAAAGAGTTGGAGCAAGGGAAGAATAATAGCTAACTGGGGGGCTGTTTGGTAATTTGTCTGTCTCCTTATTGTATAAATTAGGAAGGGTGGTCCTAATCTAGGACGATAAAGCTGAGAAAATTCTAATTTTAAAGAAAAAAAGGTAAAATAGTAATTCGGTCGAAAATCAGAATTTTCTAGATTCGGATAAGCGAAAGCGGACTTGGGTTGGAATCGTACCATGAAATCTAGCTTCTGGCGTTGAATTTCGCCCGAATTAGAGGCGGTCGAATTTTCGCGTTTCAAGACAGCGGGGGTAGTCACGGGACACTTGGCACATTTTAGTGGCTCGAAGAGGTGCCACGTGTCATATTAAAGTTAATTCAACGTGAGCTCAAATGTGGGCGGTAGGGTGGACCACGTAGCATGATGTCATTGGATGAAAATCAAAGTAGGTAGATAAGAGGATAAGTGTCGTGAGCGCTTCAGAGTTGGACATGGCATTGAGATGACAGGCCTCTTGTCCCAATCTTGACGAATGGGTTGGGAGAGGGAGAAGAAGAGGGAGGGAGAGAAGGGCAAGCTAGTGAGGGAGAGAGGGAATTTAGACGGAGAGTGTCTGCTTTCTTTCTAAATTTCAGCCCGATCGGACCGTGGTCGTGAGGCCAATGAGTTGCTCCCCCATGGTAAAATTTCTGGCATTAGTCTGGGTTTTGTGGAGTTCGACAACTCGGGAGGTGGGGTTCTCTCTTGTTTTATTCTTTATTGGGGTCATTTTTAATGGATGGGGATTTGTTAAGGCCTGGATGGCCACGTTTTCGGTTCCAAAAGATTTGGACCGAGTGAAGAAATCCCTAGAGTGGTTTTGGACAGTATGTGGACTGTTTGTGTGGCTTGTGTGATGTTGTGTTGTTTCCATGTATGAATAACATGTGTAAGTTTTGTTAATATATGCATGCTTAGTATATTAACATGGATTGTATGGAATGTGAATTGTATGTTTGGTGTGCCATTGCATAGCTTGCCAGGTGGGAGTAACCCAAGTAGGAAATTACCTGCGGGCGTTGCTCGACCTATGGGGAATATATTTATTTCGGGTACCTAAAAGGTGCCGGGGACCGTGTGTTGAGGCCGTAGGCGAAAATGGCCAAGCGGCCTTATTGCCGTATTTTGTAAATTACGGAATAGCGATCAGTTTTTTTGTAAATTGCAATTAAATACAATTGTAAACAAACTCCTTTTTGTAAAATATGCATTTTGTGTTGTATGGACGTGTGGGCCCTATTGGGTCGTTTTACACATGTATGGGTCTCATGATATGAGACACACAGGTTTTCCACGGGTTGACAGTGGTCAACGGGACCCCCGGGTTTGGGGCGTCACAGGGACAGTTAGGATTTTGCATGAAAAGAATATTCGGCTTAGAGCCTAGGCAGTAGGAATGTTTTGTATTTTTGTTTCTTTTTTAGTTGTTGCAATTGCTTGTAAAGAAAGTTATTGATAGAAACCTTACTTGATTCCAATTTCTGCTTAAACTTGGTGCTCAGAGCAATGTTTTCTATCATTGGTCCGACCTGATGTTTCCATCTTCTTGTTCGATGCCAACTAGAATGGAGTCTTGGGTGGAGGCATTGGGGTTCACGTTGTGTGAATGAGAAAAGCAACGCTGCGGAATTGGGTCGTACAGAGGACAAGGATCGTTTCAACCATCTAGAAGCTAACCAGGAAGAATTCTCTCGCAAGTTGGATTCCCTAACCGAATTGCTTTCTCCTCGGCACAAACAAGGTGAAGCCATGCGACTAAATGGTGGAGGTGAACCAAGTCGAGCAAATGAGAGGGAGTTGGAGGTCGATAACAGGGGAATTTGGGGACAATTTTCCGATAGAGAAACGCGGGAAATGGGCGACGATTCTCCATTCTCACACATCAAAATACAGTTGCCCACGTAAAAAGATGCGATCGACATTTCGAGACTATGGATCTAGCACGCAAAGTGGAAGGCAAAATATTCATCAAGCAAGAGAGCGATCGGCAAAGGGGTGGCGCGTGTGTGAGCAATGGCGATGGGTTACAACATGTGACAATTATTGGAACCCTATGCCCCCAAGGTGGATGGGCTCTCAGGGAACCATGGGCCATCTCGTTGGGCCAAGCCTGGCGCTTATTAGGTTTCGGCCCCAACCGGCACGCAGTGGGCTCCCAACCTAGCTTACACCCGTAAAGCTTCATCACTGGCCCAACCTGTTGAATTAGATCCCATAGCCAATTCCCATGCGTCATTTGCAAAACCGTAGCTCCGTCTGCAAACATCACGGTACCCAGCGCCTCAGCAATAGTGATTTCTAAGATCTCAAGAACAAGGGTTTGTGTTTTCGATGCAAGCAACCCCTATCACCCATTGCATGTGTGCCAAAAAAAATCGCTTCGCATTCTCATCGCTGGTGAGGATGAGGATCTCGACGCCTCTGCAGATGCGTGGGACCCAGGGGACCCTCTGACGTGGCTACCATCTCAACCAGAGGCCCACATAGCTCACATGGAGTTGTTTATGTTCGCATTAAGGGGCATTATAGGCCTAAAAACGATAATGCTCCACAACCAAATCGCGGGTTTAGAGGTAGTGGTCATGGTGGATAGCAAAGCCAACCACTGTTTTGTTAATGAAATCACGATTGGCCATTTGGGTCTCTAACGAACATCTACAGACAATTTTGGGGTACGCTTTGGGTGATGGTTCTCGATCAATTTTTATGGGGTTTGTCATGACGTTACTATTGAGCTTGGGCCAACAACGATTGAAGTGGATTATTATGTTTTTCCTTTAGGGAGTGTGGACATCATTTTAGGTGTGGCTTGGTTGGAAACTTTGGGGGAAGCCCGTTCTACCTAGGTTGAACCTAGCATGAAATTCAAGCAATGGGACAACTAGGTGACACTTTTGGGAGACTTGCGCTTATGCATCCACCATTTCAACAAAGTC